>PVIC010001397.1:0-92692 GCA_004025085.1 Thryonomys swinderianus | reverse complement strand
CATAGACACACAGAGTCACAGACACACAGAGTCACACAGACAGACACACACAGAGACAGACACACACAGCACACACAGACACACACAGAGACACACAGACAGACACACATAGACACACACAGAGACACACAGATACATACGACACACAAACACACACAGAAGAGAGACACACACAGAGACACACAGACACACACAGACACACACACAGACACACACCGAGACACACAGACACACAGACACACAGACACACACCGGGACACACAGACACACAGACACACACACAGAGACACACTGAGACACACAGACACACACAGACACACACAGACACACAGACACACACAGACAGACAGAGAAGTATCCATTCAACCATGAAATAAACATTTGCAAAGTATCTAAGAAGTGAGTTCTAGGCACTGGGATTAGGCAAGCCAAATAAATACAAAAATGCTTTTAAAAGTGTGCACTTGATAAGGTGAAAATTCTGAGCTGTCCTAGATTTAATTACAAAGGGTTCATTACCAGCTTGGGATCCCGTCTCAAAATAAACAACAGAAAGGGCTGGGAATGGAGCTCAGTCCAGGGGCCTGGGTTCAACCTCCAGTACGGGGGCGGCAAAGACGGGCGCCCTACAAACTCCTCCCTCCGGCCGGGCGCTGGGGCTGGAGGGGTGGGTGTGGACGGGGACCTCAGGACCTGAGGCCACGCGGGTGAAAACTGTCGCACAGACAGCCCAGGGCTGCGGGAGGGCGCAGAGGGTCCCCCAGCAGGCGAGGCTTCAGGGCAGCCAGCGGCACTCCGGGCGGGCGCTGCTGGAGGGATGCCCCTCCTCCAAGGAAGTGGGGGTGGGGATCTCAGCAGGGCACAGAAGAGACTCCACAGCCAAGACGGCAGCCCCTGGGCTTCTACTCCTCCGCCGCCCCTGGGCAGGGGGGCTGGGAAGGGGACCCCAAGCTGCATGTCAGGCCTGCTGGGGAAATGAGTGGATCCAGCTGGCAGCCGGGTGCACGCAGAGGAGCTGGGGCCTCCAGGGCAGACAGCTGGCGCGGCCCTGAGAAAGCGACAGAAGCCGGGCTGTGGGCCGTGCGCCCGCGGGCAGAGCTGTTTCCCCGGGTGGGTCTCGCCCCGGGAGGCATCGCAGCTCCCCCCACTGTGGCGCGCCCAGCCCTGCTGGCCTCAGGAGTTCTCGAGTCTAAACGGGCCTTTTCCAGCCCCACCCACAGGGCCCATCTGGGAACCAGCCCTGAGAACCAGCTTGTGGGCGCCGGCTCTGCCGAGACTGGCCCTGCCCTGTCCACGGCCCACCTGCCCAGACTCCCGCAGACAGGCCTGGCCCAGACCCGTGGGCCACAGGAGATCAGGGCCACGCCACTCAGGGCTGCAGCCAGAGGCTTCCGGCCAGCCGCTCTGCCCTTTGTCCGCGGCCTGGTGCCCTCTCTGCAGAGCCCCTGTCTCTCCACACGGGCGACCGAACAACAGCGCTGCCAGGACAGCCCCCGGCAGGCCCGGAGAGCGCACACACACCGAGCGCCTGTGCACAGCGAGAGCCGGGCACCTTCAGGTGGCCACCTTCAGCCCGGCCCCACCGGGCCTGTGGCTTCTCGTAAACCCGCTTTCACGAGGTGCGGGTGTGAGGTCCGGACGTGAAACAGAGCCGCAGAAACCCGAGGGCTCATCCAGGTTGGAAACAAGGCCGCACTTTTCCTCCTGTGCCTGAGCCCAAGAGGAGCGGCGGGACAGCCTCGGAAGGCCGGACTCCAGTGGGAGCTGAGGCCCCGGGCGGCAGAGTGGGGCGACAGCTTTTCGCGGTTGAGCCCCACCCACGCAGTGGGTTCGGGCGGCACATGGTGGGGCCACTCTGTGCCCACCGTGGGAATGTCCCAGACGTCTGGGGCCCACCGGTCCCCAAAAGCTGCCTGCACTGCCCTCCGTATAACCCCAGCAGAGAGCACCGTGCCAGGCGGGCACCGCAAGGGAAGCCGCGGCTCCGACTTGGGCAGCGAGCAGGTCCCCAGCTTGGAGCCTGGGGTCCGAGCCGGCACCGGGAGGCGCAGCCTTGGCACCGCTGTGTGGCCCGGGGACAGCACCACGGGGAAGGTGCGGGCGCCCGTCATGGCCGGTCAGCCGCTCTCCCGACGCCCACCGCCCGAGGAGGGGAGTGCATTCTGTGCATTCCGTGCGTGCTGCTGGTGACGCAGAATCACCGGGGCAGAAGAGTCGGCAGCGGAGAGCCGCTCACCTCCTGGCAGCCAAGCAGAGTGGAAAGAGCCAGACAGGAAGCGCAGGGGCAGCGCGGGTCAGAGCACCGTCCCGGGGGCCCAGGGCGCCCACGCGCCCGCCGGCAGCACAGTCACTGACGACGCACCCTGGTCAGCGCCTGACGGGTCCGTCTCCTCTCCAGGCCCTGGACGCGCTACACGGGGCCGCTTCCCACGCAGGAGTTGCTGCAGGGCCGTCACACCGTGTCCACCACGGAGGTGTGTGGAGGCCCGTGTTCCCCCGGGTGAGGCCGGCTTCCAAGCCAGACCGCTGGGGGCCCAGCGTGCCTCGGAGCCCCAGACCCCGAGCAGGTCCGATGGGGGTGGGACTCGGGAACCGTGCTGCACCACCTAAGAGCTCGGACCTTTGCCCCGCGGGCCTTTCCCGCCCACGGCCATGGCGGAGTGCGTCTCACCGCTCTTCTCCCTGGCGCCCGCCGTGTCCCGGGGACTGTCCTCGCGCCCTAGCAGGCCTGGGAGGTGGGGCTGCTCTGCTGTGGACCCTGAGGGGCAGGGCCCCCGTCACGGCGAGCTGCAGGCCTGGGAGGTCGGGGGGAAACAGTCCCGTCGCTCCATAGCCCCAGGTCACGCGGCAGGCTGCGGCAGGCGCTGTGCGCCGGGGACCTGTCAGGCCATGTTTCTGTGGTCCCTCGGCTCTCCCAGACCGAGCCTCGCCTGGCCGGGACCCCGGAAGCCGAGTGGTGGGCACCAAGCCCCCGTGCCCTGGCAGGGCCGGGAGGAGGTCGCCCCGTGGCCTGTCCCCGAAACTCCCTCCGTACGGGTGACCTGCCCTCTGTGGGCTCCTGAAGAACCACCGCTGTACCTCGGACGTGCGCTCACGCCGGGGCACGGTGCCCCACCTTTGGGGGGCATGTTTGAGCCTGGGGTGTGTACAGTATTTTCCCAGCTTTCGCTACATTCACACCAAGCCTGACATTATGTGAGAAATGAAAAGTCCGCGTGTCCTGGCCTCTCGTGGCAGCAGGGAACAGAGCGGAGCACACGGAGTGTTCAGGATCGCGCTGCTTTCATCCGAAAGCTTGTGTTCAGGGAATAAGACGACGCTTGGACCCGACCGGGACTTTGTGTGTATTATTTTTTAGCATTTTCATTTAAAAAGGCAATATACTATTCCAGGAAATTCTAAGCGTAAGACCTACTCAAGTCCCTAGCACAAATATTTCCATGTTTGGACATTGGCTTCCAGCCTGTGGGCAAGGAGCGGCAGGGAACGTGCGGGGCGGGCGCTGCAGGCAGGGTGCGCTGTGCCACGGCGGTGGTACATGCAGAGCCCACGGGCCCAGAGAGATGGCGACGCAGGTCCGGGAGGTGGCCACTCCGGAATCAGCCTGCGGCTGTGTGCGCAGAGCCACAGCACCGCTCGCCACGCCGCATCTCCTCAGCACATGCCCGTCACCCCAGGGACTTGGGAGGCTGAGGCAGGAGGATCGCTGGAACCCAGGAGGGTGAAGGCCCCTGAGCAACAAAGTGTTCTCTTATTTTTCAAAAAAAGGTAAATTTCAGAGTCTGGTCAAATCCAGCCAGTTAGAGGCCCCGGACACTACGTGGAGCCAGGTTTCTCCCGGCTTTATACACGGGGGAGAAGAGAGTGCTGGGAGGGCAGAAATCAGGCCGGGCAGAGCTGAGGATATGGCACTTGTCTGGGGCGCGTGCCAGAGGTGAAAATGAAACAAAATTTAGAAGGGTTAGAGATGCGTCTGGACAGCGGGCTGCCTCGAGGGTGTCTGAGATCTGGCAGTCGCCGCCCCCAACGCGCTGCCCCCGCCCCAGCTGCGCCGTCCAGACGCCCCGCAGGTACCGGCGAGGAGCCGCCTGTAAGCAGCGGCTCGCTGCGCATGCGCGGAGGCCGGGCCGTCCCAGGGCACCACCCCGCAGACAGCCACAGCGATTTCTCACAGACGGGGCTCCAGGAGCGCTGGCCAGAGGCTGCCCGGGCTCCTGCCGCGGGGGAAACGGCAGTCTGGGGAGCAGAGGTGCTAGCTACTCTGATTTAGGTGTCACGCGCTGTGCATGTGTCAAGGGATCACACAGCACCCTTAAAAACGCGCTGTGTCCGCGAAGAGCTGGGAGGACCGGGCGCCGCACAGAGAGAATGAGGAGCGACCTCCAGAAGCGGCGGCTGCAGGGCTGGGGGCGCGGGTGGAGGCTGGGGCCCAGGGGGGCTGCACCTGCCCACACCTGCCCGCCCTGTCTCCGAGGATGTGTACAGGGCGCCCCTGGTCCCGCGGCCACAGCGAAACAAAGAGACCAGAGTACGTTCCAAAACAGAAGCAGGATGGCGACTTCCGTCACGAAGAACCGGTAAATGCTGAGGTGTCGGGTGCTCCAGTGCCCGTCGCGGTCGTCACACCGTGCACGTGTGTCAGAGGTCACGCCGCTCCGCCCACGTGTGCACGTGCATGTCATCGGTGAGGAAGGGAGCCAAAGCTGTCAAAAAGCTGCTCCCTGCAGGGCTGCCCTCTGAGCGGGTGGGCACGAGGCCGCCGCATCCTGTGCTGTGCCCCGAGCGCGTCTGCAGGTGGTTCCCGTCCAGCCTGCGCCCCTCTGGGGCCCGCTGATCACTTAGTATCGGGGGGGGGGGGCAGCACGTCTGTGGTTCCGCCCTGTGGCCTTCGGGAGCCCAAGAGGCGCCAGCGTGGATGTGTCCCGTGTCCCAGGCTGACGGGGCGCCCGGGGGGGCGACCTGCCTAAGTGTCACGTGCTCACGGCGCGTGGGCCTTTGGGGTCACCAGGGTTGGGTGAGGTAACCAGCTGGCCCCACGGCTGGGGGGTTCTGAGGACCGGAAGAGAGGCCTGGGCTGGTGCCCCGGCCCTGAGGCCGTCAGGACGCTGCGAGGCTGCTGGGCCCTACACGGCCGCTACTCCCGGCCAGTCGGCCAGCCCCGCCCCCGGACAGCAGGAGGAGCCCAGGGCAGCGGCGTGGGTACGCTGACCACACCCACGCTGGGCGGCCACGCCGGCCTCGCGCCCTCGGGAGGGGGGCCAGCTGTTCGCCCTCATCCCAGGGCTTAGGGGCTCCCCCGCTACGGAGCCAGCGGCCGAGCTGTGGCCGCTCAAGACGGAGCTGCGGGTCTGAGCTGTGCCGGGCCACTCGGGAGAGCAGGGCGGGAAGGGTCCGAGGGCCCTGCGGGGCCTCCCGCGCTCTGGGCTCCTCACAGAGGGCTGCTCTGCACGAAGGGAGGGACTCCCAGCCTGTCCCTACGAGGGCAGGGACCTCCCACGCGCGGGCTGGCAGCCGGACGCCCCGCGCAGACGCTGAGGAGGGCCCTGCCGAAAGCCACGCACAGAGGGTCGCTCGGGACGGCACAGAGCCCGGACGGGACTCACCGTGAGGCCAGAGGGCAGAGCGCCCGCCCGGCCCGTGCAGGGAGAGCCCAGACGGCTCAGGTCGTCACAAGAGGACGAGCGACCAAGGAGACGGGCAGGTGCGCTGAGCCTCGTAAACAACTGGGAGCAAAGACGCTTGTGGTCTGGGTCACTGGGACGGCGGCAGAGGCGGCGGAGGGAGGGAGATGTCCACGTCACACGCGACGCGGGCGTGAGCCTCGGGAGGCTCAGCTAACAAAACGCGTGGAGGGTCTGAACACGCTTCTCCTGAGATGAGCAAAGTGAAACCACAAACGGGCACCGCTTCTCAGCGGCGAGGACGGCGGGCAGACACCGGGGAAAGCGCCGGTGAGGGTGGGCGCACAGTGGCCCTGGGTGCGCCGCTCGGGGGATGGGAGACAGCCTGGCAGCATCATGAGCGGTTACGCGCCCGCTGCCGGGCGATCCGGTGATTCCACTCCCGCTACTTACCCAAGAAGAGGGCGATGCACGCTCACACCACAGCTCAGGCCCGAGGCTGACAGCGACAGCTCTCAGCTGCCAAAGCGCAGAGACGGCCACCTCCTGCACGGACGGCGCGGCACGGCCACACGGTGGAGTGTTTGTTAATGAAAAGAAAAGAGGTGGTGCCCACCGCCGCACGGGTAGACCTGGGACACGATGCCCAACACAGGGCACAGCCGTTTGACACAAGAGTCCAGAGCAGGGAGCCAGGCGGCGCAGCGGCGGCCTGTGCTGGAGGGCTGGGGAGAGCGGCTGGACACTCCTAACCGGCGAGTGGGTGCACAGGCCCGGGGGCGTCCTGGAAGCCACGGAGCCGAATGCTTTCAGCACAGAGTGTGAACCGCGTCGCCGGCTGCTGCGGAAGCAAACCAACCCCGAGGGTCGGAGAGCATCGGGCTGAGCCCGCCCGGCCGTTCGTGTTCCGTCTTCCTAACGACAGCCCCACACCGGCCTTCCCTTGGACAGAGAGCAGTGCACCTCTAGGATGAGACTGCAAAGTGCAAAGCGTGCAACAAACCCTGGACCGGGAACAGTGGTCATGACGCGGGCGCTTTCACTGCAGGAGAAACAGCTGGGCAGAGGCAGCCAGGCCGCCTCCCGCAGCTGGGCACGGAGGCTGGGCCACGCACAGACAGACAAACGGACCAGGCAGCACCGGCTTAGGACCTCGCGCCTCTGACAGCCACATGCCTCCCTCTGCCACCTGTCACTGGGGCCAGATCAACCAATGGCAGCAGGTGCCAGGCTGGTGCTCAGGGCCCGTCCTGGGGACCGAGGGGCTCTCCACAGACGCACGCCTCCTGCTCGGGCGCAGGCTGCGATCCGGCCTGGGCATCCATTGGCTTCTCCCTGATCCAGGAAGGCTTGCCTGAGCCTTAGTAACTTTTAGAAAGTTTCCAGTCCTGCCTGAGTGAGTTTAAGGGAAAATCTGAAAGCAGGAATTCAGTCTCAAAGCACTAAAGTGATACGGGGTGAGCATTCCTAATCTGAAGATTCTAAATCCAGTGCTCCCAAATATGTAGCTTTTTGAGCATGGAGATGATTCCACAAATAGAAAATTCCGCATGTGCCTTCATGCGGGAGGCTGTGGTCAAACTCTGGATGTCCTAAAACACTGTACTGACACACAGTGGCGCACACCTGTGATCCCAGCACTTGAGAGGCTGAGGCAGGAGGATCACTATGAGTTCGAGGCCAGTGTGGGGTACACAGTTAGTTCAAAGCCAGCCTGGACTATACAATGAGACTCTGTCTATACTTCCTTCAAAAGCCCCCAAACAAACAGGCAATGCCTCAAAAGTCTGTAAAAAATTACCTTCAGGCTAAGTGGACAAGGCATATGTGAAATATATAAATAAATTCCCTGTTTGGATTTGGGGCTCATTCCTAGGACAGTCTGTTACACATATACAAATATTGAAAATCTGAACAAATGAGAACTCTTAACATTACTAGTCCCAAGCATTCTGGGTCAGAGACAAGCAGCTGGTGCTAGCTGGGCACCTGAAGCCCGGGAGCCCCAAATCCAGGCAGCCAGGAGTCAGCATCCAGCTGCCGCTGCGGCGGGCAGCCCAGGAGCCCTGTTCCAGCCACACAGAGGCGCTGGCAGTCAACACGGTGGCCCAGGGGCAGCAGGGCCTGGCTGGGCGGGGCCACTGGGAGCCTCGAGCCAGACAGCAGCCGGTGACCGGTGTCCCTGCCCACTCCGAGGCGGGCGCGGCCACAGCCCCAGCTGTGGCACCGTCTTGCGCCCAGAGTCAAAGCCCGTTGGAAAGGTGCCCGTGCGGATCTTCCTGTAAATAGCTGTGTGGTTTCCTGAGGTGACGGTGCAGGGCACCGCTGAGCGGAGGCCCAGGGGGGCGTGAGAGCCAGAATGGCGTCCACGCAACAAAAGAGGAGACCCCCAAAGATGCCTTACGACCGTGTCAGTGAGCCCAGGCGCAAGGCGGACCCGCGGAGGGTGGCGCGGCCTGAGTTCTATGCCCATGCTGCAGTGGCGCAGGGCCGTCCGGCCTCGCGCCTGCATTCTGTCCTGCGGAGGCTCCGGGCTCAGTTCACAGAAGCGTGACCGACTGAGAGCGGCACAGGCTGCCCTGCAAGCTCTGGCACTGCGCGACCGTCCCATCGGGGTCTCTGGGTGTGCCCGGTGTTGGGCTCCAGGTGCCCTCGTTGGGGACGGGAGGAGGAAGGGTCGACGCGACAGCGACACGGCCAGCTGGGGCCAGGAGCCTGCTCAGGATGGTGGCCACAAGGGTCCACAACTGGGAGCCCTAGAGACGGAGTGGAACATGGGCCACCAGGGCCACGGGGCCCCGTCTGCGCCCGGCGCCCGGGGGTGAGTGCCCCACTTCACCAGACAGCAGACGTGATGAAGACCATGAATTTGCCTTTAACAAAGACCCAGGCTAACCAGCTGACAGGCGAGGGCAGTGGGCGGACTCTCCATCGAGACTGTCTCCTCTCCTTTCCGGCTTGTGCCAGGGTGCCACGGAGGGGAGGAACCCCGTCTCCCTGACCCCACAGCCGCCCCTGGGGGAAGGACAGGATGAAAGGCTCTGTCCCCGCCACTGCCGGGGTGGCCGCTGCCTGCGACTCCTGGAGCGAAAGACCTGAGACGGCGGGAGTGGGGCGGCCACGGGCTGATGGTGCCAGGAAGGCGGCCTGCAGCCGGCGAGGGCTGTGCCGGGCCTCGTGACCGCGGGACCCCCTCCTGGCCCTGCCGCAGCAGACGCCCTCAGGAGAGCCCACGCCATGCTCGGGCTTCCAAGGAACTGGTCTCAGGAAACAGACCGCGACTCAGGACAGGGCGAGCAGCGAGGAGGCCAAGCCACGCTGCTTCCATGGACACTCAGGCCCAGGGGCTGGGCCGGGCGGTGCCCACCTTCTGCCTGCTGAGCCCAGCGTGGAGCCGCCTGCAGTGCACACACATCACGCTGCCCGGCCGCCCCCGAGCACGAGGCCATGGCCACCGCCTGGCCCAGCTCTCTCCCCTGGCCCCGGCGGGTTTCGCCTGCGGTGGCAGCTCGGCTGCTATTCTGTTCCATGTCAAGGAAGCAGCTCGTTCCAGCAGCCGCGATGTCTGGGCTCTCGCAGGTCACACGGCCAGACGGTTCCCGCCCCACACAACCAGCCGGTGCCCGGAACTGGTGTTTCTCTCTCTGGGCCCGGCTGCCTGGCTCCTGTGGCCGTCTTAACATGGCAAGGGGCTGCTGGCGGTCTTATACCATCCCAATACAGCCGGGGAAACTGAGGCCCGGGGACACGAAGTGACCCCAGGGTCACAAGCTGGGCGTAGCAGGGCCAGAATGACAGGGCACCACGTCTTAGGCCAGGACTGAAGGGAGTCAGGTGGCCAGTCTTGCTGAGTGGCTCCACGTCCTGGGCTCTGTGAGGCTCCCTCCCGTCCAGGCGGTGCTGGCTCTGACCCAGGACCCACTGGCACGGGCATCAAAGCACCAGGACAGCTGAGCATCCAGGAAGTCCCTGGCATCCACGGGGCAAATGTCAAAAACGCAGCCTCGGGGGACACCTGTCGGACGGGCGGATGCTTTCTGGGTTGCAGCCTGTCCCGGAGCTCGCAGGCATCCTGCTCTGCCCAGACTGGGCTGGGGTCTCCCGGAGGCGCACAGACCTTTGGCCGATCTGCCAGGGCTGACAGGACCACAGAGGGGCCCAGACTGGAGTCCAGAAGGCTCCAGGGCAATCCCCAGCTTGGCGTTGTTTTTCTTTCTTTTGGTATATGTGGTACTGGGAATGGAACTTGGGCCCTTCTGCTTCCAAGGTAGGCACGATACCACTTGATCTAAATCCCCAGCACCCAGCTTGGCATTCTTAAGACACGAACCCTGGGCAGGTCAAAGACTCTCCCAGAGCCTCTGTTTTCTCATCTGTAAAACGGGATCTCTCAGGGCGGTTTGTGAGCATTCAATCAGACAACACCCAGAAAGTGCCTGGAATAGAAGAGGGCCCAGCAAATGCCACCTGTCCTTTGCTCTTCCCCACATGCACACTGGCTCACTCTCACCCCTCTTTGCCTATTCGTGTGGCGGCAGGGACCAGCTTCACACCGGGCTGAGGCCAGAAGGGGGCCCTCAGGGGCCTGAAGTGAGGTGCACCCAGGGGCCGAGTCCAGCTCTCAGCCTGAGGCGCGTGTTAGGGTGCAGCCGCCCGGGGCCTTCACGGTGCGGGACCTGGTTCCGGGCTGTTTCGGAAAACCTGCGCTCAGCCCGGCTCTGTGGGTGACCTCGGACGTGTCAGTTCCCAGTGCGGTGCCTTTGTACCTGCGCTCCTGGCCTGTCTGATGAACGGCGTGGAAGGCCGAGCCCGGCCCTGGAGACCCTGTGCCCGTGCCTGCCACTGCGTCAGTGTGCTCGGTGCCCCGGCTCCAGAGCCTCTCTGGCTCCGTGTCTGCCGGGAACCGCAGACGGGAGCCTCTTCGGAGACAGGCAATGGCAGGTGTAGCCTGAGGAGGACACAGTGGGGAGGCACGCTGAGTTCCCTCGGCACAACCGAGGTCTTTCCTGGACACACGCGTGTGTGTGCGCACACACACACGAGGGGCTTGGGATGGCAGCACCGGTGACACCATGGCCTCAGCGTGGCAGGTGTGCAGGCCGCTGTGATGCCCACAGCACGGCCCGAGGGCGTGTTCTCAGGACACTCATCGCCGAGGGACACGCGACTGTCCTTGCGGCAGCCAAGGAAATGGACGCACACAACACCAGGACCCCGCTGGGGGGATTAGGGGGGACCGAGGTGGCGTGTTGTCTGGGTCTCCCCAAGGGAGGCATCACGATGGCGTCATCTCAGGCTTTCTGGCACCGACAGCCGGGCGCACGGTGCACCCTGAAGAGCCTGGCACTCGGATGAAGGAAGAAACAACTGCGTTCTGTGGCCCTCGCTGCGCAGCCTGCAGAGCCGTAGAGCAGAGGAGCCCTGGAAGCAGCAGCCCCTTGGGCCTCGGCCTGCGCTGGGCTGAGCGGGCCGCGAGCCTCTCGTGTGCCTGGAGCCGTCACGCTGCTTCTCCCGGTCAGGCCGTGGGCAGGTGAGCGGCGCAGAGCAGCTCCGCGCCTTGGGCCTGGCCTCCCGGCCCCGGCCTCCTGCTCTGAGCAGCCGTGGCTGGGTGCGGCCGGCATGCACAAGAGAGGGTCGGTTTACGAAGAGATGGCGGCAGGCCCAGGACAGAGAGACAGACGGACAGAGGGTCCCGGCGACACAATCAGCCACTTGACCACCATGGCCCACATTCTTCCGTCCGTGGCCAACACTGTCCCTGTCTCTCAGCTTTCACGGGGACGAGGAGGGAGCCGCGGGCAGCAGGCTGGCAGGCCTGGCGGGGCCAGAGCCCAGACCCGGCCCTGGGGAGCCAGAGGAGACCAGGAAAGGCCCCCCGGTCAGTGTTTTCTGTTTTAGAACATCCGTGGTCAAGGGCTGGGGCAGAGTACAAAACAAAAGGTAAAGGAACGCCACCAGGGACGCTAACGATGGTTGTCCAGCCAGAGCACCCAGGAGGTAGGACAGAGGGCCGGCCAGGAGGCTGCGGTGCGAACATCCAAGTCAAAGAGCCGCTCAGCCAGACGTGAAAGCGTCCGCGCCAGCAGACCCCGGAGCCGCCCGCCAAGGGCAGCTCACGGACAGGGTCGTCTGAGTTAGAACACGGCCACGTGGTTCTCATTTCCCGCTGCTCTGGCTCAGGACCTGCCCTCGTCCGCCCCGCGGGTCTGGCCCTGAGCCGAGCACAGGCGGCGCTGTTTGTAAGTATCCGCTGGCCAAGGGGATGAACCGGCCAGCAGAGCAAGAGCACACCTGGGGGGGCCTCCCTCCTCCTCCCGTGATCGCTCTTAATTCTTTGCAGAATTAATCTTCAAATTAGCACGGAGTAAAATTCCCTCCTCCTGGTGTACAGCCCTTGGGATGCGGGGATCACATGACCACTGGGGCCCCAAGACATGGCTGCGCTCCGTCGCCCAAGTCCTCACCCTGTCTGACCTCTCGCCCCTCATCCTGGCGACTACTGACCTGTTCCTTCTGCTTTCAGGATTTTTTTGTGTGTTTTTTTCTTTTTGAGACAGGGTCTCGCTTTGTAGTTCACGCTGGCCCTCAGCTCACTATGGAGCCCAGGCAAGCCTCGAACTCAGCAATCCTCCTGCCTCTGCCTCCCGAGTGTTGGGATGACAGGCGTGAGCCACCACGCCCGGCACTGTGGTATGTGGTACTGATTGCTGGTGGGCGTGAGTCTCCACGCCCGGCATTGTATGTGGTTTCCAGGGATTGAACTCAGGACCTTGCGCTTGCGAGGCAGGCGCCGGAACCACTGAGCTAAATCTCCAGCCCTGCTTTCAGTATTTTTAAAATTGTGGTAAAATATATGTATAACATGAAGTCTCCCCCTTTAACCATTTTAAGCAAGCGCTTCCATGGCGTTACATACATTCCTAACGTACACGGCCATCGGCCTGCTGCTACTTAGAGAACTTTTTCATCGTTTCGAATAGGAACCTCGAGCCCACTAAGCCAGCGCCTCCCCCTCCCGCCCAGGCCCTGCGACCTCCGTGCGGCTTTTTGTCCCGGGCTCACTCTCATCGATGTCTCGCGTGCATGGAGTCACCCGGGGCGGCCTCAGGGTCCGGCCCGTCTCGCTTGGCACACTGCTGCCCTGCCTTCAGCCGCACGGTGGCACGTGCCACATGGAGGCCACACCCAGGCTTTCCATTCAGCAGCTGACTGGCATTCTGGTTGTTTCCATCTTTTGGTTACTGTGAGTGATATTTCTACCGACACTGGTGTGTAAGGATGTATTTAAGGGCCTGGGTCTAAATTCAACAGTGTACCAGGATACAAGTCAATATTTATAAAAATGGCTTTCCTACCAGGCATGGTGGCTCACGCCTGTCATCCCAGCACTCAGGAGGCAGAGGCAGGAGGATTGCTGAGTTTGAGGCTCGCCTGGGCTACATAGTGAGCTCAAAACCAGCCTGAACTACACAGCGAAATGCTGTCTCAAAAAAAAAAAAGCAAAAATGTTTTTCCTCCATATCACAAACAAACCTGCCGAGAAAGAGATCATGGAGACAGTTTGTTATGTTTTATATCTTGTGTTCACAGTTGGGGCTTGGATGGTGATTGGATCACGGGGGTGGTGTTCACCAGTGGATTAGCGCACAGAGGAGTTTACAGCTGGGTGTGGGGTTGGAGGCGGAGCCTGGTGGGAGGTGGTGGGTCCTGGGGTGTGGCTTGGGCCTCCCTCCTCCTCCCTTGACCTCTCTCAGCTTCCCACTCCCCTGCCAGGGACTGTTCCTCCTCTGCCCTGCTGCCCTGCCTTAGAACCAGCTGACTATGCACTGAAATCTCTACAGACAATGAGCCAAAATAAACCTCTTCTCCTTTAATTTATGGGGGGGTCAGGTATTATGTCTCATTAATAAGAAAAGTAACTAAGACATACTTCCTCTGACAATAGCTTCAAAGATAAATAAAACACCTGGAATAAACCTCACCAAAGAGATGAAAGACCTCTAGAATAAAAACTGTGGAACACTGACAAAATTGAAGAGGGCATCATACCACAGAAAGACCCCCTTGTTCATGGATCAGCAGAGTTAATATTGTTAAAATGGCGTATTACCGAAAACGACCTAACAATTCAAAGCAATCCCCATCAAAACAGCAATGACACTCTTCACAGAGACAGAAAAAAATAAGACTAAATTATAGGGAAACAGAAATGACCCAGAATAGCCAAAACAGTCCTAGGCAAACAGAGCAACACTGCAAGCATCACAATAGACAATTTCCAATTATTCTATAAAGTCACGGCAAGAAAAACTGTGTGGCACTGGCACAGAGACAGACACAGAGACCCAGAAAGAATAGGGGACGGGTACGCCGTCTGACTCTTGCCAAAGGGGCCGAGAACACGTACTGAGAGAAGGCAGCCTCTCAGCACAGGGTGCTGGGGAACCTAGAGCCTTTTCACCCCCTGAAAAATCCATCTGAAACAGGGCGAAGGCCGAGGGTAAGAAATCAAACTTTGTAACAGGTAGAAGAAACACAGGGAAGCCCCTGAAGCCTCAACACAGGCAAACTTCCTGAACGGCACTCGCACAGCACAGCAGTTGCTAACCAGAGCCAACAATGGACCGCAGAGTAAAACCTCCTGCACAGTGAGTGATCTATAGTCAAGGACCCTTACGGTTCTCTGTAAGTGGGGATCTTCGGGGGTTACACTCCACACAGGGTTAACAACATGTTGAATATAATAAGAACTCACAAAACATCAAAAACAAAGAAAAACCCAATCAGCCCAATCAATAAATGGGCAAACGACTTGAACAGAGAATTCTCAAAAGAGGAAATACAAATGGCCAATAACTCTATGAAAAACTGTGTATCGTCTCTAGACATTAGAGAAGTGCAAATGAAAGCTGCCTTGAGATTCATCTCACCGGCTGGAATGGCTGCCATGAAGAGCACAGGAAAACAGTAAGCGCTGGTGAGGACGGAGGGGCCTCAGTGTCTGAAAACAGACGCACCATTCAATTTAGCTAAACTACTCCTATGCATATTCTTTTTTTTTTTTTTTTTTCAGACAAGGTCTCACTTTGTAGTTCAAGCTGGCCCTGAACTCTCTATGTAGCCCAGGCAAGCCTGGAACTCAGCAATCCTCCTGCCTCTGCCTCCCGAGTGCTGGGATGACAGGCGTGAGCCACCACGCCTGGCTCCTATGCATATTCCTGAAATAACTAAGGACCGTGTGACAGGGAGACTTGCGTACCCATGTCTACTGTGACACAGTTCCCGACGGCTGAACTATGGAAACACTCTGGTATCCAACAAGAGATCACAGGATAAAGAAAATGTACACAACGGAATACTGAAACTCCAGTAGCATGGGAAATAATGGGAGGAATTAATAATGGATACAAATGGAATATTACTTGGCCTTATAGAAGAATAAAACCAAGTCACTTGCAAGAAAATGGATGGAACTAGAGACCATCAAGTTAAGAAAATAAGCCAGACTCACAAAGTCAAATTTTGTGTATTTTCCCTAACCTGAGAAATTCCAGGAGGGGAGCGGACAGAGCAGTGACGCGAGGGCAGAAGAAAGACTTTTAGAGAGGAGGGAGGGAGCGCGAGCTGGCACCGGACGGAACAGGGATGAACGACGCCGTGCTGGCCGGGCACTCAGCTTGGTGCCCTGTGCCCGCCTTGTAAGCGCCAGGGCCTGGCCTGATCCCCGGCACGGCCCGAGACGTATTTACATGCACGTGTCAAGACTCCAAAATGAAGCCCACCCAGGTCGGGTGCAGAGAGCTTTAAAAGCCTTTACCCTGAGACAGCAAGACAGAAGCCCGCAGTGAAGCACCGAGCACGCGCTTCCGGCTGAGTCGCGCTCTCTGCGCGAGCTAGCGTGGGGCACCGCGCCATCCCTCCCTGGAGGAGCCGGGGACAGGGCCCCATGAGCCCGTGTGTGGGCCTTGCTGTCCCGGAGCTGTTCAGCGGTGGGGTATGCATCTGCGGGGGGCACCCCGCTCCCCTGGGCGCTGCCGCCTGGCTCGCGCGGGGCAGTGCCCACCAGCAAGGCCGCAGTCCTCGAGCCCCGCAGCTCACCGCGCTCAGTGCCGCCAGCCAGCTGCCTTTTCTCTGACCAGAGAGGATGTGCATCGCGACGACGCAGCGGCAGCGGGCAGACGTGAGGGCGAACGGGCCGGGTGCGCTTCGTGGCAGAGCCCTTGCCTCGCACCGCAAGGCCCTGGGTTCAATCCCCAGCACCACCCCACGGGGAACAAGGGGACGAACGGACGGAGAGCTCTGTCCCAGCTCGGACCTGAGGTGCTCCCAAGGTGCGGCCGTTAAAGGCGTGGCCTCGGGCCGCGTGACAGCTGTCAGTCGGTGGCCCGGCCCGGGGAGGACGCCGTGAGTGCAGCCCTGGTGGGGATTGCACGCTCGGGCGTGCCGCCTGCCGCCACAGGCTCCCGCCACGCTGCTCCGCCTCACCACAGGCCCACAGCCACGAGGCCCAGCAGCGTGCACTGATGCTCTGACAGCGTGAGCCGGGACGCGCCGGCCTCCTCACAGCTGTCTGTCTCAGGCACTTTCCACAGCAGCAGGAAGCTGGCAGACAGAACTACCCTGGCAAACGAGACGGGCACCAAACGTGAGAGAGCACCAGAGAGGTCACAGCCTCTCTATAAGCTCTCGGCTAACCTATGGCTCTTCCCAAATCACCGAGGAGGCTGAGACACGGAAGCACACGCCTAGGGGCCCTCATGTCCCCACCGCACGCCCCTCACCTCTGTCACGCGTGGTACACACACAGCAGCTGCCGCGTCTTCGGGATCAGCCACCTTCAGGTTCAGTGATGTTTGAAAACAACACTGAGCGTCGAATGAACCCACTTCTTTCTTCTCATTATTCCCAAACTACATAGTACAGCAAAGTGTCCTGGGCGTTACGAGTCATGGAGCGTCAACTTAAAACTTACAGGAGGAGCAGACACTGTGCTGCTGGGCAAAAAGGCCTGCGTGCCAGCAGAGTGCTGAGCTGGAGAGGCCTCTGGGCCGCACTCCGGGGACGGGGGACAATGCAGATGCCATCTCTGCCCACCGTGGACGTTCAACACACTGACCCGACTGGCGGACGCCTGCTCGAGGGCAGCATTGCTCGCCACGTGTGGGTGATGCTGTCCAGCTGGCGAGGCTGCCTCCGCCCTGCGAGCTGGACCCGCGCGGCCCAGCCCTCCGCCACACGCGCTTGCGACAGGGCTCACGGAGCCGAAGGCCGAGGCGTCCCCTGTGCCCCGCAGAACTCCCGGCCGGACGGCTCGCAGACGTGCAGCTCTGCCGGAAGCCGCACACGTGTCCCAGCCGCTCCCAGCGCCCGCGGAGCCTCCAAGAAACACACCGCGAGGCCAAACGGAAGAAAACAAAACCTACAGGTCCGAAGGTGCCCCGAGCCTTTCAGGGCAGGAAGGGCAGAGGCGGGAGGCCACGCAAGGCCCAGAGGCCGCAGGCCCTCCCAGCTCCTCCCAGCAGGACCCTGGACAGACAGGGGCTTTTCTAAGGAAGACTTCAGAGTCCAGCGCTGCCTTTGGCGGCAGTTCTGGGAGCAGGAGGGCCAAGGGGACAGGCTCAGCTCGGCGCCCCGCACCCCAGGTCTCCCTGTGCTCTGCCCGCCAGGTTCGGAGCTCCCGGGCGGAAGAGGGAGACCCCGCAGCTCAGCGGAGGCTGTTCTGCGCAGCCAGGCCGCCTCCTGTCCTGGGCTCCGCCTCGGGCGCCAGGGGCCCTGGCGTGGTCTCAGTGTGACGGGGAGGCGGCGCCGCAGGAATGCGCCTGGCCGGCGGCGGGCGGCGTGCCCACCGGGCTCACGGTGACTGGGGTGGAGTAGTCTCCTGGGCCCGTGTGCTTCCAGGAGTCCGCCGGGGGAAGGGCACGGTGGCCCAACAGGACCCCGGGAAAGCTCTGAGGTGTGAGGCGGCCTGAAGCACGGTGTGTCCGGGTCACCCCTTAGCGTGGTCGAACCCCGCCACTCACCGCAGCTGCCCAGTAAGCCCGTCTGCTCGGGACCCGTGGTTCTGAGAGAGGCGAAGCCCCGTGAGCAGACCTCGCGGCCCGTCCCCTCAGAGGCGCAGGTGTGCCGGGAGGCGGGCTGGGCCCGGGACTGGCTGTACCTCAGGGTTCTCTGGGGCCCAGGCCGCGACCCCCATCCCGCTCCCCGGAAACACTCCAGAACCAGAGTTATCTAGTTACGCATGCCGCATCCGCTGCGTCGTGACAGGAGGCTGGAGGGAAACAGCACGTCTTTCCCCTGCGTTAGTTTGGTTTTTACTGAGACAAGTTCTCGCTACACTTCTCTGGCCATTCTTGATCCCTGGTATTTTGGGGTGGAATGCAGGGGTCTCTACCTCTGAGCTACACACCCAGTCCTTTTAAAGAAAAATGTTTAATTCTGTGACAGGTTCTCACTGAGTTGTCCAGGCTCGCCTTGGACTTGCAGCCCTCCTGCCTCAGCCTCCCAAGAGCTAGGATTACAGGTATGATTCACCACACTTGGTTCTGCACTATAAAATATCGCAATCAAAATCATATATGTCATTATGCATTCTGTTGCTAAAAGCACCTTGTCAAAGTCATTCCACCTCCACAGGCTCCGCCTCCGCCTGCCCCTTCTGGAAGGCCAGGAGGAAGGAATTAGAGGATGAAAAACATGGCTGCTGTCACTGTATTCCTGGCACACGGAAGCTAAGGCAGGAGGGTCACAGATTCAATGCTGAGTGAGCTTGCCCAGAGAAACCGTGACTCATTCCCCCTCATAAACACACAAAGAAAAGAAAAAATAAAAACAATTATTTACATATGACTTGATTGAATACCTCAAATACATGAGAACTAACTAAAAGCCATGAGGAGTCATGGGATTCTAGGGAAGAGAAAGGATAAAAATTTAACAAGCAAAAGGTCATGGCTTCCCCCACACAGAACAACAACCAGTTAGATGGTACAACAAGACACCATAACATCCACGGTAGCTAGAAGAAAAAGGGAGGCCATCTACAAGTAAATTCAGAGAAATCAAAGGGTCTCCACGAAGAAAGCTTCAAACAGCCCTGCGGAGGGATCCGGAGCTGCACTCGGCGGACGGAGACGGCCTGGGAGACCCTCCGCCCCTAGAGTCGGTCTGCAGAGTCCGTGACGCCCCGGCCACAGCTGCTCTCTGCCCTGACGGCCGGGATAGCACTGCGGTCACCCGGAGAACACACGGGACACAGCTTCGGGGAGTCTCAAAAGGAAGCGGGTGCCGGGCACCAGCCCACCTAGACGTGCGAGCACGTTATAAAGCTGTGCTCGTAAAGACAGGCTGGTGGAAAGATGGGGCGCACACACTCTCCCACTGTCCTTGGAGATCACAGTGACCCTTTGGTGTTCAGGAGGGACCGGTTCAAAATGGATGGACACGTCACCCTTTCTATGAAATGGCAGTGTTTTCATGTAATCTGCACACATCTTTCTGTATATTCTACTTTTAAATTATTTTGGTCCTGGGGATTGAACCCACTTGAATATGCTAAGCAAATGCTCTGCTGCCCACCCATGGAAGGCCCAGCTTTGTGTGTGTGTGTGTGAAGAAGACTTGGAGGTGCAGACGGAGACACGGCAGCCAGGGCCCTGGGGCTGAGCGCAAGGAGGCGCGGTGAGTTCACTGCTGCCGCCCCGCACACGTCCGGAGCCGGCTGCGGAGTCTGGAGCAGTCGGGAGCCCCGACAGGGCTGGTGCAGGAACGGGACCCTCTCTCTGCTCTTCCCAGCCAGGCTGGAGCACCAGCCAGGACACCAGCGGGGACTGGAACTTGTGATCCCGCCCAGCGGTAACCAGGCACCTTCCCATCTAGGGTGCCGCAGACTGAGCTGAACATGGATTTCTACGCCACGCCTGGAAGCACCCCTTTGTCCCATTAGTGTGGTCAGAGGTGCCCAGTGCAGGAAACACATTTAAACAGCACGCAGAGCCTCACAACACTATGAAAAAATGATCCAAGATTCCATTAAAAAAAACACCCATCAGACCATGAAAAGGAAACTTCAAGTCGAAGGAGGAGAGACAACTCAAGGGCCGTGGAAACTTGTGTGACACGGATGTTAGTGCTGCCAGGAGGGACCTGCGAACAGTCATCACGGAAACGCTCCACCTGTGAGCTGGGACACAGCTGCATGGCATGCACGAGGCTAAGAGTTCCATCCCAGCAGCACACGCATGCACACACACACGCGCACACATACACCTGCATGCACACATGCCCACATGTACACACCCCATAGTGAGCAGCTGTGAACACACTTGAAACAAAGGAAAATGCAGTCTCACCAAGTAAGAGCTATGAAGAGCCGAAGGGAGATACAAGAGCTGAAAGGTCTCAGAAAGAAATGAAGAATGCCACCGAATAGGCTGGGGGTGGGGAAGAAGACGCAGGGAGGACTCGGTGAGCTTGAAGGCAGGGCCAGTAAAAACTGTCCAGTGCAGACACAGAGACAGTGAACCCAGTATTAGCAGAAGCTCTCACCTTTGTGCCATCAAGAATCTCAGAAGAGCAAGGAAGCTAAAAGAAGATTCAGACCAATAACCATGGTTACAACGCCCTCACCGGGCCCGAAGACCTTGAGGCTGCTGATTTAAGATGCCGAGCAAACCCTAAACTGCAGAAAAACTATTTACATAAACCAACACCAAGAAATATCACAGTCAAACGTCTGGGAACTAAAGGCGAAGACAAAAATTTCACAGGGAAATGACACCTTGCCTGGTGGAGAAAACCAATTGCAACACAGCGGCGCTCTTCCCAGAAACCGCGGGGACCTGGAGGAGGCGCTGGAAGCGGATCCGCGGCTCAGTGTCCAGAGGAAACGCCCCTCGGGGGCGCGGGGAGCCAGCCGTCTCGGAGGGGAGACTCGGGGCTCGCTGCCCGCACAGCCGCCCTAGCAGAAGCCGACACAAATTCCCTAACCTGAAGGAGCCGACGCGTGAGAAGCACGGGACAGCACAGAGGAAGGAGGAACACAGGCACGACATTCTGGGCACACAGAACAGTTCCTCTTTTGAGTTTCTGAAATTACACTTGATAGCTGAAGCAAAAATAACACTGTCTAGTGTGCTTCTCGAGACGTGCAGAGGAAGTAATAAAGACAATTATATACAGTGGAGCAGGAAGGTGGTTAAGGTTTCTCCAGCTCGTCTGACCTGCTATAGTCACTCTGGAAAATAGGTCAGCAGTTTCCTGAAAAAAGTCTAAATTTATACTTATCATATGGCCCAGTAACTGCCCTTCGGGGAATTTATGTCAGAGAAATGAAATTTTATGTCCACAGAAAAACCTGTAGAGAAGCTTTATTTGTAACACCCGAAACTGAAAACAAGTACAATGGCTCAGAATACACAAATGACTAAAACAACTGTGCTACATTCATATCATAAAATACTACTTCGCAGTAAAAATGAGTAAACTATTGAAAGAACAACTTGGATAAATGTCAAGGACACTATGCTCGGGGGAGAAAGGCCATCTCAAAATGAGACACGCTGCTCAGTTCCAGCTGTAAAACATTCTTAAAACGGCAACTTACAGATGCAAAACAGATTAACGGTGGAAACAGATGCGGCGATAGCGAACCTTTCAGAGCCGGTGCCGAGCGGCACCCGGAGCCTGTGCTCTACCTCCAGGCGCCAGCACTACAAGTGAACTCGAATAGAGGTTTTAGTTTAGAAAAAATGACTTGTACGCTAACATCTTTCATCCTAAAAGAAAAAGAAATCAGATGCGTGGCACAGGTTGGCACCGCTGGGTGAGGACGGGCTGGGGTGGAGGAAGAGGGCTGCGTGTGTGCCTCGGGTGATGGTGGGGCTGAGCGGCAAGGCCGACCCCGCCAGACACGAGGCGCATGCACGGGCCACGCACACGTCTCTGCCCCGACGGGCACTGAGCTCCAGCTCAGAAGATGCGGACCCCGACGCTGGTGCAGACGCACGCCCCTCTGCATGGACTTGGACGTGAACCTGCAGTTTGGCAGGGAGAAGAAAGTGGCGAGAAATGACAAAGTATACAGAACTCGAAAATGCATCCAAACCAGCTGAGAAACTGGAATGCCAGAAAAATATGCTTAAAAGATGGGTGTTACCTCACTTCTATCAAAATACATTTCAACTTTATTAATGATCTAAATGGAGAAATAAAAACATTACTAGAGTAAAGCCTTAATGCCTTTATGTGCACTCAACTAGGAAAACTCTGGCAGGATACTAAATGTGGTGTCGGACAGAACAGACTGGAAGCGTAACCTTCCTGTGTGAGTTTATTTAAGCAGAGATAATCCTCCCCCAGAAAGGAACACGGTGATCTTTGCCTTGCAGTTCCTTTCTTGGAAAAGAACTCCTAAAGAAAGGGAAAGGTAATTGATTTCGGTCCATAATTTTTGGCACTGTTTGATTTTCTTTTTACATTAAATATAAACAAATCTACATTTCTCCGATTCTCGAAGTCCCGAACAAGATACAGGTGGCCCTTCCTCTGTGCACCCAGGCAACCACACACGAAACAGGCAAAGAAACCCAGGAAGTTCCGCCAAGCCGAGCCTCAGCCCCTGCACACCGAGCGACGTGAGGAAAGGGCAGCAGAGGGAAGTAACCCAGGCGCTGTTTAACGCGCGCTGGAGTGTGGGCGTGGCGGGGCACGCCTGTCATCCCAGCACTTGGGGAACTGTGTCCGGCTCGAGGCTGGACGGAGCCACACGGAGAGCTCAAGGCCGGCCTGGACTGGAGCGAGACCTTGTCTCCGGAAACAAAGCAAAGTACGCTGGAAGACGTGTGCAGGCTGCATGTAAACACTGCCTCATTTTACGGAAGGGATTTAGCTGTCATCAAAGGGTTGTGGTCCCCGTTCAAGAGCTGGGCGCTGGGCCAGGCACCAAGAGTACGAGAGGAGGCGAGAAGGTCTCTGCGGGGTAATCTGAACTGCTCCCTAGTTCTATCTGTCCCTGCAGCTTCTATCTTGCCCCTCTCACACAGACACACACCCAGGGCAGTGGGGAAGACGACGACAACTGGCCAACTAATTATGACAAAGGGAGGTAACTGTGATGAGATTCTGGCCTGAACCACAGGGGAGAAACGGTACACACTCGTGCAGGAGGCAGGAGCCAGGACAGCAAGCACTCCGCGGGCCTGCGTCCGGGAGACCCGATCCCCGACGGCCCACAGCTGGCTGGTGGCTGTGGCGGCTGTGCGGGTGTGTTTGGGGCGGGGGACCGCCCACCGCCGTGAAGACCCGGGACTCACAGCTCCTGGCTCGTCTTGAACCAGCTGCCTTCCGTCTCCCTGTACCCCCCGATGCACGGGCGGGGCTGGGACCTCGCCTCCGGGGCCCCTCTCCCCGGCTGCTGCGCCGGGCTGTCACCCGGGAGCCTCTGCGCCGTCTCCAGAGAACCACGCTGGTGTGCTGAGGGGTCTGCCTCCCCGCCCCCGGCACCCCAAAGGACGGATGGCACAGGAGGGAATTTTGCTCTGCCCTGCCCTCTCTCTCTCAAGGCGGGCAGCTCCGGCCCGTGCCTGGCACAGGGAGGCTGAGGAGGAGCCCGTCGTCCTCGGCCGCAGAGCGTTTCCAGTCTCGTGGGGCAGGACAGGGACGTTTACTTAGGTGGTCCACGCCAGCTGCTGGAGAACAATGGGAAGACGTCAGGCCTCAGGGCAGGGGGCCTGGGCAGAGGGATGGCTGCCGGGGGAAGTGGAGTCAGGGGGTGGGGCCGGAGAGCTGGGGAGCCAGGCTAGGAAAGGCCGCCACAGATGGTGACAGAGCCAGGCTGGGCAGTGTGCCCCGGGGGCCGCAGGCGCAGGGTCCGGCAGTCCACCAGGCTGGAAGTCCTCACCCGCAAGCTCAGGGCACTCACTCCTGGGCGGGTGCTGGGCGCTTGCTGGGTACAGCTCCACACAAGAAGAAGAAGGCGCCCAGCACCCAGCGCCAGCCTCCTCCTCCCGTTAACTTGGCCTCGGGAAACCCGGCAGGTGGCTGAGTTGAGGGTGTGGCAGAGGGAATGTGTCCAAAGGTGGGCCCAGGGCACTCTCTTACTGAGTGGCTTATGAGGCCATTCCTTTAATCCTTAGGACAGGTGGCAGCATTGTGCCCGTTTCATAGACAAGAAGACTGAGGTTCAGAGAATATTTCCTCCAGGGCCACACGGGTAGGCAGATGATCAGTGGGATGTGCAGTGGGGCTTTGTAGGGTGACTGGCTGTCCGGCTTTAGCCCTGGAGCCTTATTGCTGACACGGGGCAGAAGGTGAGAAGAAACTGCTCCACGCTGGCTGAGGTCCAAGCCTGTCGTCTAGGCCAGCACAGGTCCGGCGTGGATTGCCTGAGGCAGGTGTTTCCAGAGAGCTGGGACCGCGTGAAGCTCAGTGTCCCGGCAGCATGCAGCCGGGGAAGGCGGGAGTCTGGTTCTGAAAGGAGACATGCGCGGCTGGAGTGGGCACAAGAGGGAACCTCGTGCCAGGCGGAGCTCCCTCTGGGCGTGGGCACACTCCCGCACACCTGGGGATGTGGGCACGCTTCCTACCACAAACACAAACACCCACACATGCACCTGTACCACACAGCAATGTGTACATACGTATGCCTACGCGTGTGCACGCTTAGCCTGTCCCGCCGACCCTCTGGCCCCTGCGGTGTGGCTTTGCCGGCGTTTCCCGGGTGAAGAGTCCCATCCTGCTGGGCTCCCGCCCTGCTCGGTGAGGGCGTCCCGCGCGCAGCGCTCTGGGTCCTGTGCAGAGAACGACCCAGACTCCGGCCTCCGCCGCTCCGGCCTCTGCCCGCACTGCCCCGAGGACCAGCGTCGGCAGCAGGGTCCAGCCCCGGGCCCTGCGGGAACACGCCGGGCGCCCAGCAATGCCCAGCAACGCCGCGGCGGGGAGTCGCGCTGCGCCCAGCTGCCCTCCCCGGCCGTGAGTCAGGCTTCGCTCGGGCACATGTCCCGGCGTCCGGGAGGAAAAGATCACAGAGTCCCCGGGGCGAGGACGCTCTGAACCGAGACCTCAGCCACGGCCTCTGACTTGAGCCAAAGAAAACTGCATTTTTCCCTTCAAGTTCAATGAACAAACATTGATTCAGGGCCGTTGTTTACGCAGCCGTGCATTTCAGCGTGGGCTTCCCCCAAGGCCGCTCGGTCCCGGTGGGGTGGAGGAAGCGGCAGAGGCTGCTCCTGGGCGGCGCTGAGGGAGTCAGGTCGGAACGGGGCACACCGGGCTCAGGCCCAGGGGGTCCGGCCACAGCGGGCAAGTCCCGGCCTCCCGGCGCCTGGTCCCGCGGTCTGTGAAGGGCGGTGAGGCGCGCGCCTCCCTCCAGCTGACGGAAGCAGCACTTCCAGCGCTCGGTGGGCTCAGCCCTCTGCCTGCTCCAGCTCAGTTTCTCTCCCTCGAAATGTTGGATGCACGGCCCCACCATGCAGCGGGGCCTCCCTAAATTCCAGCCCCTGCCGTCGCACCCCCACTAGAATGGGAAGCGGCCCGCACACCGACAGCCCCAGATCTGGACTCCTGCGCTGGGCCCGGCTGCCGGGCACGCTGTGCAGACCTGCCAGAGCGCGGGTGCTGGGTGGCCAGCTCACTGGCAGTGCCCGGCTGCAGCGACCCACGCTGCCTGCCCAGGCAGGTCACGCTCAGGCCCCGAGTGCCGCACAGGCTGAAGGGGAGGCCCGGCGTGGCACAGCACTGGCTTGTGCGCCTGCACAGTCCACGTTTGCCTGGAGAACAGAAGCCCGGGCAGGCAAGGCCCGAGAGCTGGCCAGGCACCGGGATGCAGACCCGGATGGAGCAGCAGTGTGGGCCCGCACACTTCTGCCCAGGCCTAGGCAAGGCCTCGGCACCAGCTCCCAGGGAGGGCATCACCCTGCACCCAGCATGGCCGCAGCAACACCAAGGGCAGGAGCAGGGAGAGCCCAGGGGCCCAGCTCTCACCCCAGGGCCAGGGCAGCGCCATGCGCACCGGAGCACGGCTTGGAAGCCACTCTGGGCCAGGCCGGGTCCCCGCAGCCCGCGGTCTCCGCCCCATCTCTCCCCACTGTGCCGCAGAGGGAGGCAGGTGGCCGGCCCGGGCCCTCGAGGCAGGGCCAGCGCTTCTCGGCCTCCTCTCCTCGCTCTGTTTTTAGGAAAAAGCTATCCCAAAAACCCTGCCCTTGGTGTCAGAGTTAAAGGCCCAGGCTGATCGCTGACCGCGCCACAGCCCAGGTCAAGGCGGCAGCGTCTGCAGGCCAGGCTGGGGCCCAGGACGACGCCTCAGAACAGAGGCTCCTGTTACAGCGCAGCCGTCACAGACACAGCCAGGCCTGGCACTGCTTGCCGGACACCCTGAAGACTCCGCTGCCTGCTGCCCCCCGCTGTGCCAGGGCAGCCGAGGATGCAGTGAAAGCACGCAGACGAAGATATCTGCTCCAGGGGCTCTGGGGCACCAGGGGGTGCGGGGCTGCCTCTTCCCCGGGGGGCGGCATTTGGAAGGAGACGCAATGGGAACCAGGCTGCGGCGCGAAGCTGCCTGTGCTCTTCGCTCCTCGGATGCCTTGGGCACACGGTTTCCTGCTCGCTCTGCAAAAGCAAAATGGCGGCTGCCCAGCAGGGCTCCCAGAGAACCAGAGCGGGAGAGGCCGCCATCTGCGGAAGCCGAAGCGTGTGCACAGCCTGCCTGGGGCGGCCTCATCCCTGACGCGGTTTCCTCGTCTGCCAGGCCGGGTGTGGGGATGGGAACCCAAGGCAGTGCCACTCGTGGAGAAGCCAGCACATGTCTGGCACGCAGCGGGCGCTCAGTTGAGGCGGAGCCGGCCAGGGTGGGGCCCGCGGAGGCTGAGGACACGGCCATCTGCAGCTTCAAAGGCAGCGGCACCGAGGCATCTGCCTCCAATTACCGTTGCCTTTGTTATCTGCTCTCGGCTTTTATTTGCGAAGAGCTCTCATAGCCAGCCAAGGGGAGAGCTGGACGCTTTCCGTCCCCAAAGTGCGGGTAACAGCACCCTGTGCCCCGGCCTGCCCACAGGCAGTGGAGGGCAGGGGCCAGCGAGCGGCGTCCTCACTCCTCTGAACACGCGGCCCTGGGGAGTCTCGGGCCCAGCTCAGAGAGAGCAGGGTGCCCTCCAGCCCTGCGTCCACAGCAGAGTGTGCCACGGAAGGGCTCACGCTTCTGGGCTGTGGTCTGGGCCAGGCAGAAATGCCCGGAACTGGGGCTGGCGTGTAGCTCAGGGCGGAGCCCCTGCCTGCATCCTGGAGGCCCTGGGATGCCGCCCCGCACTGCCAAAGCAAGCAGACCGTGACGACAGAGGCCACCGTCAGCCTCAGTAAACAGCTGTCTGTGTCACACGTCCACAGAGACACGGTCCGCGGCCGGCAGCCGCGGGAAGCTTCCTCCTCTCCTCTGGACTCGCCCAGTGCACGGCCTGCGCCAGGGAGCTCCTGGGCCTGGGCGGCATTTCTGCCCACCGGGGGGCCTGGCCCGCCAAGCGCTCGGGCCCACGCTCCGTCTGCTGAGTGGGTGTGAGTCCCATTCTCCCGAGATCAGCCCTTTGAGGTCACCGTCGGACCAGCCAAAGCTGATGGCCGTCCCGTGCGTGACCCCCGCTTTCCCAGTGGGGTGCAATTCAAATCTGCCACTAAGAACAGGCTGTCAGATCAGCCACATGCCAGCAGAAGGCACATCTGATAAGGGGCTGTTAGCCAAACACGCGGAGAGCTCTTAAAACTCAAGGACACGACAACAATCTGAAAGTGAGGCAAACCATCCGGTGAAAGAAAACGAGGCGGAAGTCCGGGGAGTCCTCACCAGAAAGGTGCGGGGATGGCGGTGGGCCCAGACGCATCCCCGCACAGTGCCGGAGTCGCAGGGAGCTCGGGGGTGTGGCCGCTCTGGGGCAGCGGGTGCTTCTCACAAAGCCGAGCGCATTCCTACCCCATGGCCCGGCAGTGTCCTGGGGCTCACCCGAAGCAGCGGAGACACCCGCCTGCACATCGGCCGCCCGCCGTAGGGCACCAAGATGGCCGCAGCCAACAGGGCAGAGACGCACTGGTGCGTGTGGCAAAGGGGCGCTACTCAGCGCCGAGGGCGGGGGATCTGTCTGGCACAGAGACCGGAGGACACTCCCAGGGGAACAAAGCGCGCGGGGTAATCCGCCCAGGCGGCACTCGCAACAGGCGAAAGGATCCAGACGCGAAGGGCCCTGGCACGTGCTGCTGTCACGGTGACTCACGCTGGCGCTGCCGACGTGGGATGCCAACAGGGAGCGCCATGAAGCGCGGGGTCGGGAGGGCGTCGGGAGGGGCCCGGGTGCTGCAGGCTGCGGGGGGAGACCCCGTCTCTGCCCGTTTTCCCTGTGCTGCGGCTTTGGAAAGGACACTTGGCCATCACGGAAGACGCGGTGCGGGTGTCATCCTCCGGGAGGCGCCGGGAGGGTGCGTGGAGGCCCAGACGCGGGCCAGACCCACAGCAGCGCCCGCAGCCCTGCCAGCCTGAGGCCGGAGCTGAGCGCCCCCCAGGGCCTGCTCCTCGGAGACAGCTGTCATTTCCTGAATGCCAAATGGATATCAGTCCCTGCTCACAGTGATTTACATTTCTGGATTGACCCCCAGGACAAGCATGCCAAGTACATATTATTACTCCCTAGACTTTGCTTAAGCAACTTGATCAACAGACATAAAATAACAGACCCAAGATGTGAGTTCTGGTGAGTGAACAGGACTTGTCTGTCTGCATCTCCTTTCTGTGGCGACATGATCCATTATATGTAAATGGATCCTGGAAATGCTGAGCTCGTAGTCAGAACTGCCAAGTTCGTACTCAGGGGTCGACATTCTTCTGTGCAGTCAACAAATGTCTTAGTCCATTTCCTGTGGCTGCAACAGAATGCCTGCAACTGGGTAATTTATAAAGAAAACAGGTTTATTTTGGCTCACACTTTGTTCAAAGTCCAAGACTGTGAGGCCACCATTCACAGTGCTGCTCGCGGATGCCCGGGGAGGCTGCAGGGAGGAGCTGGCCCCCACAGGGCCCTGGTGGAGATAAACGATCCCGGGCACAGTGGCGAGGGTCCTGCGGCAGCCCTGGGCAGGCCCGGCAGGACCTGTCCTCCTCCCCCGCTCATCTGTCTGGCAACACTTGGGAGGAGCAGGCTGCCATCTCTGAGCTCCCGGGCCCTGCCCTGCAGTGTGGGAATGATACTAATGGCCAGTGGGCAGTGAGGCCTGTGTCTCTCACCAGGTGGGCACAGCGTCCTCACTCTCAGCCCCTGGGGAGGGAGGGTGACCCCAGGCCCAGCCCTTACAGCCCAGGCAGTGAACTTGACAATATGACCCATTTCTATTCTTTCTTTCTTTTTTTTTGAGACAGGGTCTCATTTTCTAGTTCAGGTTGGCCCTGAGCTCACTCCAGGCAAGCCTGGAACTCAGCAGTCCTCCTGCCTCTGCCTCCCGAGTGCTGGGATCACAGGCGTGAGCCACCAGGCCCGGCACTGTGGTATGTGGTATTGATTGCTGGTGGGTGTGCGTCTCCAAGCCCAGCATTGTATGTGGTTGCTGGGATCGAACTCAGGACCTTGCACTTGCGAGGCAGGCGCTGGGATCATTGAGCTAAATCTCCAGCCCCCCATTTCTATTCTTAATGGTAAAACATAGCAGAGAGGAAGAGGAGTCAGACACCCTCAGCAACTATCTTGGAGGCATTTCCTGGGAGAGGGGCCTCTGGTTCCCTCTCTCCGGCCACCGCGAGCAGCCTTAGAACCAGAAGGAGCTCTGGGCCAGCCCTTCTGCAGAAGGAGGACCCAGCCTAGACCCCAAAGCAGCCACGTTAACAGGGAGCACGGGCTGCTTCCTGGGGCCCTTCACGGCCTGCAGAAGACGTCCCTCAGCCACGCCTCCGCCCCAGCCCTCAGCCCTCGTCAGCCCAGAGCCGGGGGTGGGGGCGTGAGCCGGGGCTGGGCTGGGGCCGGGACCACTCTCTGAGTGCACGGTCACTCACTCCCACCCTCGTTGTGGCTCTGGAGACGGTCGGAGGCTGCTCAGCTGCCAGCCACAGGCCCCGGTTCCCACCAGGAGGCCTGGGCGCCCTGCACCCAGTCCCTGACTAGACAGCCCTTTCCCACCCCGGGGGCTGGCACCAGTGCAGAGAGGGCCGGCCGCCCGTGTGGCCTGGAGGCACTGTACTGCAGAGCCGCCCAGGGCAGCCCCAGCCTGGGCTCCTTCCTGCCCTCTCCTGTCAGGCAGGAGCGCTTGGCCTTGCTCTCTAGACCAAGTGCAAGTGCCGGCACACGCTGGCACCAAGGGTGTTTCCGTGGCTCTGTCTGCCCGCGGCTGTGGCATTGGGTCCCTTCTGAGAGGAGGGCACAGGAGCCTCATGGGCACTGGGGGAGCTGAGCGGTGCAGGGCAGACGGCGTGAGGCCCGGTTGTCGCAAAGCCCTGTGCTCTGACGCCATGCCTGGGCCGAGCCTGGGCCTCCACGGGGGAGGCGCCTCGCCGCTCCCTGTGCCGGGCGAAGCTGTCCTGCTTCCTGACCCAGGCTCCTGGGGTCCACGCGAGGGGACCGAGTCTCCATCTTGGGGCCCTCACCTAGATGCTCCAGAGCTAATCCGCCCTCTGCTCCCAGCCTGCTCTCCACCCTGGTGCCAGAGGGACCAGCTGAGATGAGCCTCCCTGCCTGTGCCACCCTGCATGGCTCCCTGTGGGCAGCTGGCTACTCTCCAGGCAGCGTCCCCTCGAGCGCCTCCCTCCAGCCCAACGCCTGGCTGCAGCCCAGCTCTCCGTTGCCCCAGGCCGAGCTGAAGCTCTCGGGCAGCTGTGTCGGGCTGAGCAGCCCTGGCGCTCTGCCCCCCTGGCCGGGCAGGAGAGGCTCTGCAGGGCTGGAGAGCGCTCATTTCCTGTCTTCCAGCCGCGTCTGCGTCCCCTGCTGGGATGAGCCCCACAGGCCCTGAGCGGTCCCTCCCCGAGGCCATTAACAGAGGCACAGCTGAACCGTCAGGGCTCTGGGTCTGCCCGGACACTGGCCCACGTGCCAGGGATTTTTCTGGAAACCCGGCCTAGTCTGCAAGGCTGTGGCTGATTCCACCCGGGGCCCACAGGCCCCCGGCAAGGAAAGCGGCTGCCGGGAAGAAGAGGGAAGGAAACAGGTCCTCGTTCCTGGAAGGACAGCGTGGTCTGCCCCTGGTCTGTCCACGCCCCGCCGTGTCCCTGGTGGGGAGGTCTGAGCCAGCACCCGCGGGCGTGAACGCACAAGGAACGGACTTGCTCCCGTGGGCAGTGCAGAGAGAGGCCGGGACAGTGCGGTTCGGGGCAGCTCGGGAAACGGGGCCTCCGTGTGAAATGCGAGCAGAGAACGGCAGAGTCAGCGCTGTCGGCACTTCCCGAGGGTGCGACGTCCCGGGGCCGCAAACGCTCACCGGCTCCGTGCCAACGTCTGCCTGGCACGGCAGGTACAGAGCAGCAAGCACATCTTTGCCTGGGGCACCGGGCGCCGCTCGGCCAGCTAGTGCTGCCAGTGTGTGAGATCCATGGCTGGCAGCTCGGGCAGGGGCACAGCCTGGCATCGTCAAGGGGAGGACACTGGAGGGGCACAGGCAAGCAGAAGCCCCCTCGGGGAGCTCCGGGATACAGCGGTCACGATGAAGACCTAGCTGGCCACACGGCGACCCCAGAGAGGAAGCCAGGACCAGAGCCCGGGCTGACCCGGGGCTTTCACACCGAGCTACAGCCCAGCCCCCTTTTCATTTGCTTTTTGGTCCTTAATTTTGAGACAGTGTCTTATGAAGTGCCTGCACTGCCCAGGCTGGGCTTGAACTTGCGATCTTCTGCCCCAGCCTCTGGGTGTGTGCTCCGTTAAGGGTCCTGGGCCGGGAGAACGTTCCAGCGTGTCTGGGCCCGACCCGGCGTCCTTACCAGTGTCCTTGCCTGTGGAGGCAGAGGACAGCAGTGCAGACGGGCCGCGGGTGACTGCGCGGCCACGGAGCCGCCCAGAGAGGCAAAGGACGCATCTGCGCCGGGCCAGGGCGAAGGGCCGGCCCACCCCACCCTTGCTTTTAGCTCAGGCTCAATTTGCCTTTCAGGCCTCCAGAACATCAGGAGAATAAACACGAGCTGATTGAAGCCACTAAATCTGTGGAAATCACAGACCTGTGAGGACATGGACACACTTGTCTTGCCATGCCAGCCGTGAACCACGTCCCTCAGAGGAATTACGTGGCACAGGCCAAGAGGTGCAGCCCCTCACGCTGCCTTTCAACACGGGCCTCTCGGTAGCACGCGAGGCGCTCCGTACCACAGGGGATCTTCCAAGGGTCAGACGCCAGGGCCACGGGCTGAGAGAGGCCAAACAATTATTTTTCATCACACCAACCTCTGCCTCACTTAACCCTTTGTTATGGGCTGCTCTTTAGCCCATGCCACCAAATTGGGAGTCTAAGCGCTGTACTCCCTAGGGGAGTGTATTTGAAGACTGTCTTTGAAGAGGTGACGGAGTCACAATGAGGCGCTGAGTGTCCCGATCCAGAAGGACTGGAGTTATCGAAAGAAGAGAGCAGGACAGGGGTGCACAGAGGGAGGGTCGAGTGCAGGGATGGGGCGAGGGAGCCACACCCGCCCCGCCGGCCAGGGCAAGGGCTGAGGTTACGTGATAAGCCGAGGTCACCTGTGGAAAGTGTGGCTTCTGCCGGGCACCTCACTGGCCCTGTGGCCACTCAAACTCTCGTAGGGCCGGGGAGGAGGCGGAACGCTCGAACCTGGGCTCAGACACGGGGTCCGGGCCCTGGTGTGCGTCTGCGGCGGGAACTCTCAGCAGTCCGACCCCCATCCCCGCCTGGGGGAAGGTCTGAGCACAGGGCTACGAGCCGCCGCCTGGGCAGGCACCCTCTGGGGGCAAGGGCCAGGGCCTTCCTGCCGCGGGGCCCGGCCTGTACCCCGTGAGCTGTCTGTGGAGGGAGGTCGGCGCTGTCGAGGACGGGGTGGGGCCGGAGGGAACCACCTCATCCTCACAGCGCCCCGCTCGAGGCTGGACATCGAGGCCTGGGGTGGCCAACGGGGGGGGGCGGCGGCAAAGAGTACAATTTTCTCAGGGCCCCAGTGTTGGGGCTTTTTTTTTTTGCTTTTTGAGACAGGGTCTCGCTTTTGTAGTTCAGGCTGACCCTGAGCTCACTATGGTGCCCAGGCAAGCTGCCGCGAACTCAGCAATCCTCCTGTCTCTGCCTCCCGAGTGCTGGGATGTCTGGCATTGTGGTATTCGGTGTTGACTGTTGGTGGGCATGTCTCCACGCCCAGCATTATATGTGGTTACTGGGGATTGAACTCAGTACCTTGCGCTTGCAAGGCAGGTGCTGGAACCACTGAGCTAAGCCTCCGGCCCCAGAGTTGGGGCTTTTACAAGATGGACTCAGTAGGGTCTGTCTCCTAGAGGCATCAAGTCATGCTGGCGACATGCCCAGCATCCTGGGGTGGCTCTCGCAGGGCACCCTGTGCTGACCCCGGGGCCGGCTGCTGGCTGGCCCCGAGTTTCCCAGAAACCTCTGCTGCGGGGGAGGGAGGAGGTCGGCACCAGTCCAGGCCAGCTCACTGGGCTCCAACCAGCACCGGATATAGATGCTGTTTGCCCGGCGGGGTAAGCAATAATCTTTGCATTTATTCCCGGCTCCTGGAGAGTTGCCTCTCTCTGGGGAAATTACTCTGGGGTCACAGCGAAATCTCTGTGACAGCTAATAAAGAAACTCGACTGCTTCTGGAACCAGAGCCCAGAGCGCTGGGCCCAGGAGGGGAGCACTGTGCACCCCCGGCCCGGTCACCAGATGAAGGCGAGCGAAGGGGCGCGTTCCCAGCCCGGCCCTCCTGCAGCCACGTCTCCTCTGACGCTGCACGGGCAGACTCGGGTCTGGCAGAGGGACGGGCCTGGGCAACCTGCAGACGCACGTGGGCTGGCCCAGGGCTTTCACCCTCCCACCGGGCAAGCGTGAGTGGGGCACGCAGGCCAAGGCTGGGCACACGGAAGGCTCGCAGCTCCTGGGTTCAGCCAGGGCTCGTGGCGGCTGCCATGCTGGCGTCCAGTCCTGCTCTGCCGTGCGCCCTCAGGAGACTCACCTCAGCTCTCAGAGACTCAGTTTCTCCCGTTGTAAAACTGGGAACAACAGGACCCATCTCCCAGCATTCCCTGGCAGTCCTGGCATTTGCACCCAGGGAGAACAGGGGGAGGACCCTGGGCGGCTGCCGGGCAGCGAGGGGTGGCACAGCAGGCCGTTCTCCTTGCTGTAAGTCGTGGGGCCCCCGGGGAGGCGCCGCCAGCGGCCACCACTTCGCGGCCCTGTCCCCGAGAGATAACCCTGACCACTGGGCTGGAGCACCGGTCCTCAGAGACCACGGATGAGCTGACCGCCGTCGCTGAACTGTAATCACAGGCCGGCCCTGGCCCGGTGAGTTCACAGAGCGACCGGCATCTGTCACAGTGCCACGGCGTGCAGGGAGGCTGGGAACAATCCTGTTTGGGAGACATAATTGGGAGGTTGAAATGGACCAGGCCTTGCTGGTGCAGACGGACTCTGGACTCAGCTCGCCTTCACCTCTGCTAACAGCAAAGACTCGGGTCCCACGTGCTGTGACGCTTCGGGGAACCAGGCCATTCGTGTCGGGCCTGCCCTGGGGTCTCCTCTGCATAGCGTCTCTAGCACTATGGTGGGGTCTGCCCCGCCCCGGGCATCTGTCGCATTTGTTACTCCTGAGGTAGCCACACTGCTGCCCTCTGAGCGACCTGCTGCTTGCTCCGAATGGACTTAATAAAAGCTGTGGCAGGCTGGGCCTGGGGTCTCTTGCTACCCAGAGTAGCACGGATCATGCCCAAGCTCAGTTTCTCGAAGCCTCATTTCTGTGTAACTATGAATTACTATGTCACCGTGTGCCGTCGACTCGCAGGAGACTAGAGGCTAACGCAGAGCTTCTAGTTACGTTCCCTTCCCAGTTCCCACCCAGGGGCGGTGCAGAAAGCCGGCATGATGTGGCCCAGGCCTCCAGGGCAGACTGCACGGTGCTGTGACGCGCTGACTGTGGCACGGAGCCTGCACGGCCCCCGAGGGGAGCTGAGCTCAGCCTGAGTGGGAGGGAGCCCAGCGGGGACTTCCGGCCAAGGAGGGGCCCGAAGTGCCCCCGCAGGGCCGGGTGGTCATGAAGAGACACGGGAAGGAGGCCACTGTGTCTCGCCAGGCCGAGGTGGTGGCCGCGGTCCCAGAGGGCTGAGGCTACAGGGGGTGGTGAGCCCCACAGGAGCCACAGGAGTTGGCGTGATGGGGCCGAGTGCCAGGCAGTGTCTGGTGGCAGGAGGGCAGCGGAGGCGGCGCGAGGCCAGGCGGGCGGCAAGGCTGAGATTTGGAGCACAGAACACCAGCGGCAGTGACAGCCTCCCAGAAACACCCGCTGGCTTCTTCTAAAGCTGCCGCCGTCAGGAACGTGCTCGGGGATGGTGGGCGAGCTGCTGTCTGCCAGGGCACTGGTGACCCCGGGGCAAGGCACGGCCTCCTCGCCGGACTGCGAGGTGGGAGCCCAGACACAGCCCCGCCTCCCGACCTCCGTTCGGGTCACAGAACTAACAGCTGACGCTGTGGCGACTCCTAAGGGTCCCTGCCAGGCTTCAGTTCTAACAATAAAAACCCTGAGGGGATAAAAAAAATCCCGATTAAAGAACACTTTTTAAAGAAGAGGCTCAGGCGCAGGGAGGCCACGCCCGGGGCCAAGACTGGCAGAGGGTTTAGGACCAGGTCCCTCTGGCCCGCTCAGCCAGGGCGCTTCAGAGACTCCGATGTCGTAAGTTGTGAAAGGGCAGAACAGGGACTTGAACTCAGAACGGTTTTCTCTGGGACAACCTGCCTCTGTCTCCGCAGTGATCTTTATCCGGTTCCCGGCAGGGGCAGTGACGTGCTGTCGGATCCGTGGACGCGACCTCGAGACCGTCCTGTGTTCTCAGGGAGCCGAGTCAAGACAGCCCTCCATGCCACCGGGGACAGGAGCCATTCCCGGCAGCACTTCTGATCGCAACTGGCTGGCACCAGAGACGCAGAACCCATAGGTCTGAAGGGCTGGCGTGACCACCCTCGGCTCTGATGGCGGGGAGGGCACGGGCCTGGGGCGTAGGGAGCGGAGCCCTGCAGGTCTCAGCCTCACCCAGCAGACGGGCAGACGCACGGCGGAGAGAGGACCGAGGGCCAGGCCTCCCGGCTGGTGCTTCACTGGGCCTCGAGAGCCTGTGCGTGGCTGGCGCCCGGCTGCTGCCTGGTCAGCAGGACGAAGGGCACGTGGGGTCAGCTCGGCCCCCGAGTGCTGGCCCTGGACTTGCTGGGTCCTCGGGCTCTGGGCCCTGCAACGTGCGTTGCCTACCCGATCTCCACGCCGCCGTCCCCTCCTCTGACTCCTCTGTGACCACCCCCTTATTTTCATGAGTCCCTGTCCACCTTCCTTCCGGATTTTATCAGCCATGACGCGGAGATCAAGAGGCTGGGCCAGCCCGGGAGGCCCGGGAGCGGTGAGGTCAGCCTCCGCCGCAGGAGCCACCGGGCCTCGGAGGAGCTGGTGGAACCGAGGCTCAGGCTCAGCACTGCCGGGTGCAGGGAACGGTCTTGGGGCACAGGCAGGCGGCTGCTTGGGTGTCGGAGGAATCTCAACCAACGTGTCTTCACCCCCTGGAAGAGGACGTGGGGCCAGAGACACGCAGGGCCAGGACTCAGCCCGGCCATCCCTAAGCACCTGCTGCAGCTCGCGCCGGGCAATCCAGGCGGGAGGGGGAGGGTGACAGCACCCAGGGGAGCGGGGGGCCGGCCCCGCGTGGCGTTCACAGGAAAACCAGCGTGAGCTCTGGCCTCTCCGGCTGCTGCAGGGAGAGTTAAGAGGTACCTGGGTTTCATGGCAAGAATTACGAATGCTAAATTCCTGGGGGGGAGGGACACACCATCAGTTTGTTTATTTAATGTGCTGTCTGAAGGTATTCTGGCAAGAAAAGCAGGCGCGAGTGAGTGTTCCAGGGCCACCCGGGGTCCCACGGAAGGAGCCTCCCCGCAGGCCACGGCTGTCTCTGACCCGTGTTTATGTACACATGTGCTGTGGAGACCACAGAGGGGGCAACATACAACTACCAGGCTGGTTCTTACCACAAGTATCTTTAAATTCCTTCTGTACCCGTATTTGTAAATATTTTATATAAACCAGATGGATTTCGAGAACATGTGCACAGGAATCTGGCTTTGTTTTTGAACAACATGTACTATAAATGCTTAGGAAAATGATCCGTGCATCTGAAGGCGTAGGAAAGAAAGATCCCCGGGTCTGCGGCTGAGATGGTGAGAGAGCCGGAGCCCTTGTAGGAAGTGCTGGTATTAAAAGCATCTGCGCAGAATTGACCCTGGGTCGGAACCAGACTTCCCCACCGCTGCGGCCAGGGCTCCCTGAGCAATTAACCAACAACAGAATGCCGGGGAGTGGGGGTGCTGACACCCCGCAGCCAGCGGGGCGCTTGTGCAGAGCCCCCGTGTGCTCTCCCTGGCACAGCACCTCCACTCCTCGGGTCCCCCAGAAGTGCAGACACTGGCATCAAATGTTCACAGAAGCTTTATTCTCAGTAGTCCCAACCTGGAAACCCTCCCAGTGCCTACGGACTGCCAGTGGGTGGCACAGCTGGGCACCGGTCACCACGAGGTGTTGGACACAAGAACCTCAGGGACAGGATGTGACCAGGAGAAGCCAGACACAAAGACCAAGGCCCGAATGAGTCCGTGTGTCTGAACACTCCGGAGGGGACAGATACCCAGACACGAAGAGCAGAGCAGAGGGTGCCTGGCTGAGCGAGGACGGGGTGCACCGGAAACAGCCATGGGAGCTCGTGGGGGGACGGGGCTGTTTCCAAAACCGGACTCTGGTCACACAACCGTCTCCATCCACTAAAGATCACAGAAGTGTACATTTACAGCGAATGAACTCTGTGGTATAGAAATTATACCTCAGGGCCGAAGATTTAATCCACTGGTTCCAATGTCTGCCTAGCAAGCGCAAGGTCCCTGGTTCGATTCCCTGTAACCACACACAATAATACTGGCTGCGGTGACTCCCACCTACCAGCAATCAGTACCACACACCACAGTGCCGGGCGTGGTGGCTCACGCCTGTTATCCCAGCACTTGGGAGGCAGAGGCAGGAGGATTGCTGAGTTCCAGGCTTGCCTGGGCTACACAGTGAGCTCAGGGCCAGCCTGAACTACAAAGCGAGACCCTGTCTCAAAACAAACAAACAAATAAAAATGAAATTATACTTCAAATAGAACTGGTTAAAAACCCCACACCTGCCTGGGCAACAGAAGCATGAGCCAGCATCTTGCCCAGCCCGTGATGTGCTCCCCACGGGCAGACCTGTTTCCAGGACCGTGCCCCCGTCTCCAGCCCGGGCTCTGTCTGCCCACCCCGTCACCAGCACGGCCGCGCTGGGGCAGACTCCTCACCCAGCCTCTCCCCACACAGACACGACTCCCTCTGGAAATCCAGGGGCCTCTCAAGCACCCTCACTGGGCCTCACGTCCCTCCCTTCCGGGCGAGAGGCCTGGGCGGGGCCGCAGGCTTGAAGCCAACTCTGCTTCCAGCAGTATTTTAACCAAGAACCCAGACTCTGTTTTTCTGTTTTCTTTGCATGTGCAAACGGTCCCCAGCTCGTGCTACTTCGATTTGGTAAGGTTTGCGTTCACAAGGGTCCGGAAGTGACACACATTCGGGAGAAAGTACACCGTGACGTGGGGTTGGGTCTGTTCCAGGGCTAAGGGTGTGTGTGACCCTCAGCGAGGGTCAGACTCACGATCACGAGAGCCGCACGCGCCACAGCAGTGCTCTGGTGCCACCCCAGGCTGCTCGCAGGTTAGTGGACTGTTTTTACTCGCGCTGGGCTTGTCGGGACCTGGCCTCTCGCAGCTCGAGGGGGACTCGTCCTTGTGGACCGAGAAGCACCTTGTTAGACAGGTGACCTCCAGGGCGGGCTCTGCCGTGTCCCTGCGGCCAGCGTGGGCCTTGGAGATGACCAACGCTCAGGGAAAGTGTGCGCAAGTGTGCTGCCCTGCCGTGTTGTGAAAGCTCCTCTGCATTTCAGAGCCCCCTGTACACACACAACATGCACCGTTTGGGGGAGAATAATGCTGCCGCCTGACCATGCTCTTCTCCAGTCAACCAGCTGCAGACTCCAGAGAAGTCCAAATGGCTGCGTAAATCTTGCATGTGCAATTAAATATACAAATGCATTTTTAAGTTCGAGACACTACAAAAATAAAAATGTAACAACAACACTGTCCTCTAATCAGAGGGGCTGGCTGCAGGGGCGTGAGCTGCAGGGCTCACTGCAGAGCGCAAACGCGGGACTCTCCTTTGAAAACTGCTCAGGACTTGGAAGCGCTGCCGGCGGAACACTGTGCTTCGCCCGGGGCCCTGGGGTGCAGGCACCCCAGGCGCTTGTCCTCGAAGTCAGTCTGGGCCCCAAGCCACGAAGAAAGGAGCCTTAGGAGCCGAGGGCAGCTGCGGTGTCAACTGTGATTAGAGAAACAGGGTTCAAATCTGCTCCTGCAGCCCACGGAACAGTTTCTAAGCCCGTCACCTGCGACACAGGCCGACACGCTCGGCATCTGCGTGCTTGTTGGGGCCTTTAACGTCTGCCTGGGTCACGGGGCAGGGGCCCCGGTGCCAGTGAAGGAGGAAACCCCCTGGGTGTCTGGCAGGCCCAGCTCACCACGGACACCAAGATCAGAGCTTCACGAAGAGCCTCCGGGCACGAGCACGCCTGAGCTGGTGTCCACTGGCTCGTGCCTCAGTTTCCCAGATTACCCCACCTACCGGCTGAGCCTCGGAACATCCAGCCGAGCCCGGCCCCAGCTCTGCCCAAGCTCTCCCCGCGCTTGACCAGGGTCAGGATGCTGACAGCAGGGTGAGGAATGGCGGGGAGGCAGCCTCGGGGTCTCTGGCCCGAACTGTGCCAGGGTCCTCCTGTTGGCTGGTGTATGAAAAAAACTGCCGTTGACTTTTTTGTGCAAACAGATTTTGCAAACAGAGAAGGGAACGTTTTTTTCAGATCAGCCTCTGTTCCAAAGGACTTCAAATGTTATCATTCAAATTACGCGGAGCTGCTTTAGAGGCGGCCTTACGCCGAGGCCTGTCGGAGGCAATTTCCTGGAGTGAAGCCTCCTGGTGTAAGGCAGGCCCGGGAGGAGAGCCGGGCCAGAGCGCTGCTGGTGCACAGCCTCCTGCTTCCGGGGGACCCCGAAGCCCACTGCGCTGCTCTGTGAACAGAGGCTCTGGAGGCGCAGGCTGCCCGAGAACCAGCGTGGGAGACAGCTCCGGACAGGCAGCAGAGCCGCTGCGGCCCCACAGCACCCCGGGCAAGGGTCCCGCTTCCCGGAAGAGCCCGGCAGGACCCATCCAGAGAACCCCACTGTTCCGCCCACCCCACTTTCCGAGCGGAGAATGAGCCACTGTGCAGGGCCCCCAACCCCCAGCCCTCCCCTCTCGGGCTGGCTCTGTGCCCAGCGCCCAGGCCGCCTCTGCCCCCTTTGAGCTGCCGGGCCCGCGGCGCAGTCAGGCCTGCATCTGTGTGGCCTCGGCGGAGCCGTCCGTGTCCCCGCCCTCACCGGGGCTGTGGCCCGGGCCCGGGGGAGCGAGTGGGTCCCCTCCTCCCACCCGCCTGCCACGCTCTCCTGAAACCCATTAGTGCCACGGAACTGGTGCCCACGTGAGAGCCTTTACCCCGTGCCACTCAGGACAGCAGAGGAAGCCCAGATTCAACGTGGGTCGGCACTCGAGCGCCTGGGGCTCCTCCAAGCCGTGTCCCCGCCGCCCCGGCTCCGCTGCTCGCGGTCACCCGTCTCAGTCCAGAGTCTGGCCGGAGCTCTGCAGATCAAGCCCAGCGGGACGATTCTCCCTGGCATCCCGCTGCCCTGCCTCACCCCCGCCTCCTCCTCCGCCTCCAGCTCAGTCTTCACATGCGCGTGGTCTCACCGGCCCACCGCTCACCGACAAAGGCCCGGACCCTTCAGGGCTCCTTGGCGGCCCGCGGCCCCGCTCATAGCCGTGCCCTTCCCACGCCGTGAGGCGGGCTTCTCTCCGGACCACGTCTAAGGTCCGTGCCGGGGTGGCGCGTGGAAGAGGTTGGCTCTCTCGTGCCGAGTGTCGCTCCGGGACACGGAGGCTCAGCTGTGGCTCACACGCCCTCTCACAGAGGTGTCCGGCGTTTTTCCGGGTTTTGGTGATTTTTCAATAAAGCGACCAGAGATGCCCGGGACTGGGCTGCCGATCGCCCGCTGAGACTTTGCTCGGCACCCTAAGACCTGCCAAGCTTCCCATGCGGCGAACACCCCAGGTTCTCACCAGCCGCGCACGAGAGCCCCACCTGCCCCACGCCCCGCCCACTCCTGGCGTCGCCGCTAGCGTGTCACGGTTTTTCTTTCAGATTTTAACTGGAAGTAGCACACGTCAGTGTACACAATGGGCACAGTCCCCGAGGGGCGCGGTGCCTGCACAGAACGCCTTTCATCCCCCTCCTGCCCTTCCGCCCCGCCCCCGCCATCTCGTGGTCCGTCGCCCGCCCTCCCATTTGTATTTTAATTCATAACGATGAGGAACATCTTTTCATTATTTGCTATCTGTCTGTCCTCTCTGGTGAAGTGGTCAGAGTTTTGGGTGCTGTCGGTGGGGAGATCTTTACACGCTCTGGAGAAAACCCGTGGCTGGAGACGGGATTTGCGGGTGTTTCTCCAGGGGTCCAGGCTTGCCTCCTCGCTCCAGTCAGAACGAACTCTGGATCGACTCCAGCGGACCAGACCTCGTAGTGAGCCGCGGTCTGGGCTGCGGCCATCACACAGAGCTTCTCCTGTGGGTTCCAGAGTTCGGAAGTTGTACCCCTGACGTTTCTATCTGGTCCAACGGCTTTCTGTTGCTACGGCAAAACACCAGACAGAGACGGCTCAGAGGAGGAAAGTTACTTGGCTGACAGCGTCAGCGCACGGCCGGCTCTGCGTCTCTCTGAGCCTGCGGCGAGAGTCACGGGACCAGATGGCGCCAGACCACGGCCTTGTGACCCCCATCCTGTCCAATGATGCCACCAAGTTACAGGGACAGCAGAGGCCTCACGGTCCAGTCACTTGCAAAGGCCCATCAGCAACTCTCCTTCAGCACAAAGAGCCTTTGGGCGACTTGCTGGGTCTCAATCATGGACTCCAAGTGTAAAAGGGACTACAGTTTCGGCCTTCTGTGAGGATCCAGGCCTTGAGGGGTACACAGGGCTGAGCATGTCCCCAGTCTGTGATATGCGTTCAGGCACCGCCATGCGGGGTTGAGCATGTCCCAGCTCATGATACATGTTCAGGCACCGTCGTGCAAGGCTGAGCATGTCCTGGCCCATGATACGTGTTCAGGCACCATCGTGTGGGCCTGAGCATGTCCTTGGCCTGTGATACATGTTCAGATGCTGTCATTTGCTGGCGCTGCTACTGATGTTCTAAGGAAGGGGCCAGCAAGCTCGGTGTGAACATCTCACAGGGCACGTGATGTCTGCATGTAGAATCATATGGGTGGTACTCGATGTCACAGAACTTGTCAGTGTAACTTCTATGGTTGAGTCATCAAAATCACCCTCCCTTTCCCAGGATCTGACATATTTCACTATAATGGCCTAAGGTACTAATTACTATTGCTGCTGGCATCAGTGGTGCTGGGGATCAAGTCTTGGCCAGTTAGACACACACTCCACCACGGAGCCACACCTTATCCCCTACCTGGTGCTATTGGTTTAAGTTTTAGTGCTGGGTTTTGTGCCCTAAACTATCTTTTATACTTGAGTCTGTTTCAGAAACTTCTCTTTTTCACTGGTTTGCTTGTTCCTGTGCTGCAACAACCTGGTTTCATTTTCATTACTGTAATGTCACAATATATTTTAATGTCTAATATTCTAAGTCCTTCCTGAAAACTTTCCTGCCCGTTATATTAAATTTATTCCTCTAGATGAAATCTGGAATCACTTGATCAAATTCCCAAAATGTCCATCAAGATTCTGGGGGGCAGGAGACTAACTGTATGCATCATCTGGATGACGGCCACCCTGTAAGGGAGCCCTGCAGGCATTCTAAGGCATCGCTAACATTTGTGACATTTTGAGCTCCTCACTACAGATTTAGAAAGGAACTTCACTGACCACAGGGAAGGGGAAGCACGGAGAGTTTAAATACTTAAGGGTAAAAATTAAAGGTTGGAAGCACTAGAAAAAATATTCATGGCACTGTGAGGGCAGAACAACTTTCTAGGATATGACAGCAGGAAGAGAAGACCTGGAGGAAAAGTGTCCAGATTTTTAGAAAGATTAGCAAAACTGAGAATAACTGACAAACTGAAACATATTTTGCAATGTTTCTGAAAGACAAAAGATTACTATCTTCGCTATGTTAAAATTGTTGACTTGGGCCGAGATTTAGCTCAGTGGTTCCGGCGCCTGCCTCGCAAGTGCTAGGTCCTGAGTTCAATCCCCGGTAACCACATACAATGCTGGGCGTGGAGACTCACGCCCACCAACAATCAATACCACATACCACAGTGCCGGGCGTGGTGGCTCACGCCTGTCATCCCAGCACTCGGGAGGCAGAGACAGGAGGATTGCTGAGCTCCAGGCTTGCCTGGACTACATAGTGAGCTCAGGGCCAGCCTGAACTACAAAGCGAGACCCTGTCTCAAAAAAAAAAAAAAAAAATTATTGCCTTATTACTAGGAAGGAGTTAAAATCTCCAAAGAAAAGAGTTAAAATATCCAAAGGAATAAAGAAAAGTTCATAAACATTTAGCAAGGAAGAAATACAACTGTTCAATAAGCATATAAAAAAAGTCTTCTACCTCTTTAATTACATTAATACAAATGCAAATTTTACCTAAAACTTCCCAATACAGGCCAGGGATTTAGCTCAGTGGTTTTGGCATCTGCTTTGCAAGCGCAAGGTCCCAAGTTCCATCCCTAGTAACCACATACCTAGTAACCACATACCTAGTAACAATACCAGCTGTGGTGATTCACGCCCACCAGCAATCAGTACCACATAACACGATGCCCAGCATGGTGGCACATGCCTGTCATCCCAGCACTTGGGAGAAAAAGGCAGGAAGATTGCTGTGAGTTCAGGGGTTGCCTGGGCTACACAGTGAGCTCAGGGCCAGTCTGAACTACAAAGCAAGACCCTTTCTTAAAAACTCTAAAAAACCTTCCTAATACATAGCTTTTTCAATATTGTAAGAAGCATCTATTACAAGAGGTTATTATGATATTCATTTTAAATGTACAAATACTCACTTGTAAACATAATCAAATAATGTTATCTTAGTAGAAAGATAGGAAATAATCTATTTTCCAAATATGGAGAATTCTGCAGGGCATGGTGGCACACGCCCGTAACCCTAGCAGGATTACAGGAGGTCTCCCACAAACTCCAGGCCAGCCTGGGCTACACAGTAGCTCGAGGACAGCCTGATCTACTGAGCAAGCCCCTGTCTCAAACAAAGGAGAATTCTGTAAAGAGTATTTAATATGCTAACAAGATATTCTCAAAGCTAAAATGGTTAAGCGAAAAAAGTTCATTCAGTTAAAGAAAGAAAAGAATGAAATAAAAAGAATACATAACTTTTTTTTTTTTTTTTGGCGGTACTGGGAACCGAACTTGGGCCCTTGTGCATCCAAGGTTGGTGTGGTACCACTTGAGCTAAATCCCCAGCCCCAATGCATAACTATTTTGAAACATTCAAATAGGACATAGACCACAAAGTTACCAGTGTTTATCAAACATTCAGGGGAAGATTATGGTTGATTTTAATTTTCTTTTGGTTTCTCTAATTTTTATACAAGAGTGTGTTACTTTTTTCCCAGTAAAAAGAAAACACTTTTCTCCCTTGTATCATTTTCACCTTTCACACCAGGAAAAATCTTAGAATGTGGTGTGTGTGCTGGGTGTGTGTGAGGTACTGGGCAGCAAACCCAGGGCCTCCACTCCGAGTACAGCCTCAGCCCTTTTCAAAACTCTTCTGAGACAGCTTCTCAGTAAGTTGGTGAGTCTCCCAGACCGGAAATTTGTGATGCCCCTGCCTCAGCCTCCTGGAATGCTGGGATCACAAGTGTGTGCCATAGTGCCTGACTGAAACTGGCATTTTTAAACGTTGCCGACGGCTTTACAACTTTGGCACAAAACATCTGAACACAAGTTTTACGATATCAGCTTTATTCCCTCTGATCATGTGAGTCTAGGCCAAAAAGAAAGAGTTCAAAGTCCGGAAACAGCCAGGTGTATGCGAGCGCTCACTGCAGTGCTCCTGTGGAGGGAGAGCCGGCCGGCGGGGGTCACGGTCAGGGCCGCAGGGCCCACGGCTCCGGCTGGGGTTCCCGCTGGCAGCGGGACGGGGTCTCCCGCTCCCGCTCAGCCGCCCCGCCCGCGCCAGCCCGGCCCTCGGTCGCCGGCAGCCAGCGCCCTCCCCTGCCGGACTCCAGGGCGAGGCTGCTGGACCGGCGCTGTCTGTCAAGCACAGGGAGGAGGCTGTTTTATACGCTCAGAGGCAAAAAGCAGTGTTTCCCCTGCCCGCAGCAAAGGCATTAAAAGCTCTGCTCATTAAAGTCGGCTGGGACGGGATAATGAAGGCTTTGAACCTCAAGAGGCCCATCCAGCTCCCGCACCACCTCTCACCGTGTCTCCTCAGCAGAGAGGGGCCTGAGCGCGGGCGGGCTGCGGCTGCTTCTCTGGAAACGCTGTGCCCAAAGCACCCGGGACTGAGCCTCGCGGAGCCCACAGTGACCTCTCGCCCCGTGTGCAGCAGTCTCCGAGCGACACTGCTGAGCACCGAGGCCGACGCCACTGGGTCCCTGCCACACCCTGCCCACTGCGGACACCCGATCCCAGGAGGCCAGGGAGCACAGACGGCAGCCTCCAAGCCGGCTGGGGATGAGCCGGCTTGTCCCGATTCTGTCTCCACAGCCTGCCGCCCTGCCGAGACCGGACCCTGGCACAGCACAGTGCGGCCCTGGTGAGCCTATGGCAGACGTGTTGTTTGTTTTCCTTTTAAGACAGAAGATGTCAATGTACAAGTTGTTTTTGCTCATCTAAGAACTCAGTGTTGGGTGGAGATTTAGCTCACGCCCACCAGCCATCAATACTACATACCACAGTGCTGGGTGTGGTGGCTCACGCCTGTCACCCCAGCAGTGGGGAGGCAGAGGCAGGAGGATTGCTGAGTCCGAAGCTTGCCTGGGCTACATAGTGAGCTCAGGGCCAACCTGGACTACACAGAGAGGCCCTGTCTCAAAAAGCAAAAAAAAAAAAAAAAAAGTACCCACAGCATTGGCGCTCTGGGAGGAGCAAGCGAGCTCCGGCTTCAGCCGGCGCACCCGCCCGAGGGGTTTGCTGCCGCCCTCAGGGGCCGCACTGCGGGGAGTGCGCGAAGGTGCTCCCGGGGCGCACGCTGGGCCCCAGCTGAGCACCAGCTCCACGGGGACCGTCCCTGCGTCCCTGCGGGGACTGCGCCACCCGCCTGCTCTCAGCGACCGCTCCGCGTGTTCCCACAGGTGACAGAGTCACGCAGGCGGAGAGGGCCGCCACCCGAGCGCAGGCCGCGCTGGCTGCCCAGCCGGGCCAGGCTGCGTCTCCTCAGGGCGCCGCGCGCGCTTCCGCCGACGGGGTCCCCGAGTCGCAGGTGACTCGAGGGCGAGACCCCCAGCACGCGTGCGTCCGCGGCGGCTGCTCCGCGGGCGGCCCTCCGGGTCTGCGCTCCTGCTTCTCCGCTCCGAGAGCCTCGAGGCCTTCGTTTCCCAGGGTCCCTCGCACGTGGCAGTGGCCGCGCGGTTTTCGGTCAGAGGCCACGGGAGGGAGAGAGGCGGCGGCTTCCGGGCGTGCTGCCTGAGGGCGAGCCGGCCAGGCCTGCCCCGCACGAGAGTGACCTGCCGTGGCGGGGCGTGGGCGGCCGCCGGGCCCGGGCCCCGTGGCCGCGGGACACCGGAAACCCGTGTCCCGCGGCCCTGAGCCGCCCAGCGTGTCTGTGCTCGTACTTGGGAGGGAAGTGCGTGCTGTGCTGGTCCCTGCGGGGCCCGTGACGGCAGCCGCGTGCGTGTTCCGCAGGGCAAAGCAGCGCGCGGTGCTGGAGACACCGGTGACGGGCCCCACTGCCGAACGTGCGACGCCCAAGAGCGCCCCGCGTGATCGTCTCCCTCGGCTCCCCACGGCGACCCGCGAGGTCCTCATTACGTTCGGATTTCACAGAGGGGGCGCAGAGGCCCCGCAGCGGTCTGGTGACGGGTGCGGCACCCAGACGCTCATCTGGGGCTCTCCCTGCCGTCCCGGCCGGGCACGTGCTCGCAGGCTCTTCTGTGAGGCCCTGGGCCTCGGCACTGAGACCGGCCTGGGCCTCGGCGGTGAGCCCCACCCCCGCCTTGCACCTCAGGTCGGGGTCCCTAAGCTGTGCGCCGCCTCCTGCTCGTCTCCGCAGAGCGCAAGGGTTACGGGCGCCCCGCCGTGACCAGCCACTGCTTTGTCTTTCTGCATCCAACTTACTTTTGAGAACACTGTATTTCTAAGTCAAAACTAATTCTGAGCACAAACAGTATAAGGAATTATAGATCTTTATTTTATTAAAACCACATCCTATCAGAACTCAATTTTAAATTTCTAATAAGCTGACTTTGCTTTCAAAGCAAGTTTTCTACTGAAAGAGGGAAAAGGAGAAAGCTTTAAATCTGTTGGCCAAATATTTACATTTTAAGCACCGGTGTTCTCGAGAAACAGCCCTGCCACAAGGAGAAAGAGAAGGTCACTGAATTGTCAATTTTCTTGTTAATTAGCAAAACTGTTGCCTTTACTTTCTCCTCCCTGATTTTTACCTCACGAAACTTTGATCCTTGTATAAAATTATTTGCCTAGAAGTCCCGAGAGAATCGAATTAAGTAACAAATTAATATAAAGTAGAAATACTACCATAAGAAAGAACAAAGTCTGCTGTTCCTAGTATCTCGAATGGAACTGGATGTGTCTACGCTGAGCGACGTGAGCCCGACACACAAGGTCCAGCCCCACGTGAGTGACCGTGAGTGGACTGCAGGGAAGAGGACGGGAGGACGGGGCAGGAGTGACTCCCGGAGCAGCAGGACTGGAGACGGGGACAACGTGCCGTATAAAAAAGGGTTCGAATGTCTTCGTCACAAGGAAGTGCTATAGGAAGAGACAGGATACGCTTTTTTGAAGCGATCCTCTAAAAATGTGTAATTTTGATGTGTCAATTAAAAACAATACCAGAAAAATATAGAAATTCATAGCTTTCCTATTAAAAAGCAAGTTATAAATAAGATCTAATGCAAAAAAAGGACACTATTTCTATTCTAAATTAAAAGATGTCTGGAAATAAATTTAGTAAAAAATTATGGTGTATAAGGACAAATTTTAAATCTCCTAAGCTAGGCAAAGGGAGATTTGGACCCCAGAGACTTGCATCATGTGAGGTAGAAAAACTCAGTGTTATAAACAACATCAAGAAGAGAATAATTGTTCCAAAGTTAACCTAGAAATTTAGCACCATCCACACAAAACAACAGTACATCTCTCTGAACGATGCAAACCAACTCAATGTTCATAAGGAAAGCCAACAATGTAAGACTAACCAGGAAAATTCTTTAAGAAGAAAAGAGTAACAAGGCAGGACTGATGCACAGTTCTGCAGAGTTAAAAGTGGACCCTGAGGGCTGGAGATTTAGTTCAGTGGTTCCGGCGCCTGCCTCGCAAGCACAAGGTTCTGAGTTCGATCCCAGTAACCACATACAATGCTGGGTGTGGTGACTCATGCCCACCAGCCATCAATACCACATAGCACAGTCCGGGCATGGTGGCTCACGCCTGTCATCCCACCACTCGGGAGGCAGAGGCAGGAGGACTGCTGAGTTCCAGGCTTGCCTGGGCACCATAGCGAGCTCGGGGCCAGCCAGAACTACAAAGAGAGACCCTGTCTAAAAAAAAAAAAAAAAAAAAAAAGTGGACCCTGAGCTGTGAATAGACAGATAGATGGAACAACACAGAAAACCCAAAAGTAGACCGAAACTACATATAAGAATTTAATTTATGAGAAAGGTGATACTACAAGCTAATAAATACTCAACAGATAACTGTAACAATGAAAGCACCTACTTGGGAAAATGAAGCCAGATCCACATGTTGGACTTTACACAGGACAAATGCCAACTGAAGTAAAGATTTAAAAGTCTGCAGAGGACCCTAAAACAGGCCAGGAGAAACAGAGGGAGAATTCTCTGGAAACTCAGCAGTGAGGCTCTTTCTAACCTGCTATCCATAAGAGAAAAGACTGACGAAATGGATGAGATAAAAATTAAAAACATCTGCATCTTTCATTTTACTATAAGCAAAATGAAAAAGCTAATAACACACGTGGAAGAAATATACTTAACTCATTGCACAGGCAGATCTTATTTCCCTAATACCCAGAGAGACTACAAATTCTTAAGAGAAAACCAGCCGTGTAATAATAGAACAAAAGATACGGTCAGACGATTTACATAGACTGAAAATGCATTCATAAGAGCGCTTCGAATTAAAATTTTCTGAAATACTTCTGTGTACCCACAATAACGGCTTATGTCCAATATCTATAAATACACAGGTCAAGAGAGGTATTCCTTCATAATAGGCAGTTTATCAACATCTATGGAAATTAGATCTGCTAACTGGCCTGTGAATTCCATGAGCCTTGCTGAAACGGACATGCTCGGGTAAGAAACAAGGGATCTGGAGACCCCTTGTCTAAAGGGGACACAGTCCCGACCCCTGGGGGCTAAAAGTGCACATAGAACTGAAAGCCCCTCCCACGTATCTCCTATGACCATGAGCCTATGATAAAGTTCACTTTATAAATTAGACACAATGAAAGATTAACAATAATAAAACAAAGCAACTGGACAATGCACTGTAATAAAATTTGTTTAAAATTTATGAATTAGGGCCAGAGATTTAGCTCAGTGGTTCTGGTGCCTGCCTCACAAGCACAAGGTCCTGAGTTCGATCCCAGTAACCACATACCATGCTGGGTGTGGCAACTCACGCCCACCAGCCATCAATACCACATACCACAGTCTGGGCGTGGTGGCTCACGCCTGTCATCCCAGCACTCGGGAGGCAGAGACAGGAGGATTGCTGAGTTCAAGGCTTGCCTGGGCTACATAGTGAGCTGAAGGCCAGCCTGAACTACAAAGCCAAACCCTGTCTCAAAAAAAATAATAAAAATTATGAATTAGGGGTTTTGCTCAGCAGCTCAGTGCCTGTCGGGTAATCATGAGACCCTGAGTTTAATCCTTGGCACCAAAACCAAAACAAAATGTATGAATTATTTCCCAAATCTTTCATTTACTCTCTTTGGGCCGTGGTTGATAACCGGTTCCGGAAGCTCGGAATGCGAAAGCCTTGTGAGAGGGGACTGCGGCTGCACACAGTTATGCCTGGTATAGTTTGTAACGGAAAAGCGGACATGCGAGAGGGGAGCTGCCTGCAGAAACCGGGACCCACCGCGCCAGGAAGTTACCGACCAGCTACGCGGTGCAGGGCCCCCCCCACATGCCAATAGGGCGGGTCTCCGGGAGGCACCGTTCACAGAGCCACGGTGCTGCATGTGGTACGCCGTGGCACAAGGCAAAGAGACACGCAGACAAACACACGCTGGAGGGTGTTGGGCGGAACTGAAGCAATGGTTTCTGTGTAGAACAGAACAGGCCGTGTGGAGAACAGCATGTCCGACACATTTCAACCAAGTGAATCAATTACCTATTCAATTCTCCAGCCGTTAGAGCCGCTGGGGCACCTGCGCTTCCCTCCGTGGAGCGCCACTTTCCAGGCGGCTCCTCTGGGTCAGAGGGGCTGGAAAGGCGGAGGCTGGTGATGGGGTTTGGAACTTTGTCCGTTCTGCTAATGGCAATATTCGCCCCACACCCAGACTCTGTCACCAGGCATCACCGCGCCCTGCCGGTCAGAAAGCCTTCGAGGCCCAGCGATCCCGGGACGGCGCTGCCAATGTGGAAGACATTCAGAGTGCCCGGTTCTCAGGAGCTGCTTAGAGCAGAGGGGCGCGTTACATGCAGAAGTGTGAGACAGGAACGAGCATTTCACACACATGCCCTCGTAGAGTGGGCACCGTGTGTCCGAAAGCCCTCCCCCCTCCACACGACGGCGCCTGCGCAGAGCCACGGGCATTTGGACTCAAGTGCCGTTTGGAAAAGCGGTCACAAAACAACTCTTCTAAATCACGCTCCCTCCCAGCCCTGCACCAAGGGCCAGGTTACCGAATCCAGGCAGTGTTAGAAAAACGCTCACGTGAAATAAAACGCCCCTCATAAAGCTTCATTCACACCAATTTCTATATTGAAAAGCCTATAAAAGCAACTCAGAACAAAAAGGAAGCAGACTATGCTTCCTCTGATTACAACATGCACCGATAACCTCGGCCCACAGGCCGCACGTGGTCAGCTGAGAAACAAACATTCCCAAGAGGGGGATCCCCACGGTGTCCACGCAGCGGCACGCTCAGGCGGCCCACGGGTGGGCTCGGCCCGCTGCCGGTCTCCCTGGCCCTCCAGCCCCCGAGGGGGCCAGTGCGCAGCCTGCTGGATCAGGCACGGAGCCTGGGTCCCGGGCGCTCTCCCCCGAGGGCCCGGCCACCGCACTGCTTCCCGCTCCCAGAGCGCGGGCCTCGGTTCAGCCGGTGACAGCATCTTCCTGTCCCTCCCTGGGCGTGTCTTCCGTGCGGACCACCCCAGACTAGGGCTTCGAGCAACAGAAATTCAGGACCTCCCCGCTGCTGAGGCCGAGGGCCCAAACCAAGGTGTCCGCGGGCCCTGAGCCTCGGGGCCCCTCCCCGGCCCCTCCTAGCTGCGGTGCCGGTCGCCAGGTCGCAGCTTCCCCGAGCGGGCAGGTGTGGGCGCCAGCCTCTCCCACCTGCGCGTGCACTGCTGTGGGCACGAGGACCCAGCGTGGGGGTCAGGCCCGCCGCGCCCCGCCTGGACCTCACCGGAACTCCCTGCACCTGCAGTGACCTTGTCTCCAAGGGCTCAGATGCGGTGCTGGACTTCAGCAGGTGTTTCTGGATGGCGTGACCGCAACACTGAGAGATCGCTCATGGGGCCACCAGCGTCCGGGGTGACAAGGGAGACAAGGACCCGCAAGAGGCTCCTCCGAGCCCCTCAGACGAGGAGACACAGAGCGCGGGGGGAGGGGCCAGGCAGGGGCGCCGCGTGTAGGGCCTGAGCCTGGCCTGGTGACACGGCGGGACGGGCATCCGGGCTGTGCGTGCCAGCGGTGGGCTGGGGCAGGCCACTCGGCCAGGGATCTCCCAGGCCCCTGCGTAAGGAGAGCTAATGCCAGGTGACCTGAGTGAGCACAGAGGGTTCTCACGGCAGAGGCGTCTCTGGATGGAAACGTTTCTGAACAGGGGACGCAGGGGTCCCCCGAACTTCCCTTCTTACTTGGCCTTCATACCTGAGCGTGGTGGCGTCTGTGGAGCGGCGTTGGGCCGGGCTCTTTATAGCCTCGTTCTCCAGGAGCTACCAGGGTCCCCGAGAGCTGCTCGAGCCCCCCTGAGGTCCAGGCGCCAGGGACCTAAGCACCCGCACGACAGGCCCCCCAAGACGCAGGTCCCCGAGGAACCGGCCCACACCCAGGGCCGGCGCAGCACTTGCCGCGGCTGTTGGAGCGAGACCGCCCTGCCCCGCCGGCCCTTCCGCCAGAGGGCGCCCGGCCCCAGCGAGAGCTGTTCCTATGAGGCGTCACCGAGATGTCTTCGCTCACGGAGTAATGCTCGTGTGTATTTAGAAGAATAAACAGACAAGAATAGCTAGGGCGTTGCTGAAAAGGAGAAATAGCCAGAAAGCGACTCGAGTCATGAAGGAGAATTATGTAACGACACAAACCGGAACTACGGAAACTGGCACAGATTTTAGAAGAAAAAAAGAATTTGTGCACCAAATAATGTCACATATACTTTGGGAGAAAAACAGGTTGTTCAAGGAAATACCCCTGGTGACTGCCACCTCAGGCTGGTCTCCCTTGAGCCTCTTCACCGTGAGATTATAGCTCTGTGACCGTGACAGGCCTTTGCCTGAGGTTCGGCCCAGGGCTCAGCACTTTGCGTGTGTGAAGCGGGGGGTTTGATTCTCAGCACTGCCCCCACCCCGGAATGTTAAATGTAAAAACAAATGAATGCTTTTATATATTTCCTATGTTTTAATAACCCTATTAGCAATGTGTATTATTTTGTTTGTAAGAGAATAAACAATAAAGTGGAAAAAATAACAAAAGCAGGAAAAGAAGTCTTATCTAAGTTAAAAATAAATATAGGTAAACATCTGACAACTATCAGATGGAACTTCCCTAACCTAAAATCAATGAAAAAAACAGACTGGAAAAACTCAGGTGCAGTTTACCTTTTGAAGTTTTACATGGGACATACATGCATAATGCACATATATGTATATGTATAGTGGGCCCTCACATTTTGAGTGGCTTGACATACAAACAACTTTGGTCATGACCAGAATTTTAGTCTTAATTTACAACCTAAATGTTGAGTTGCATCATAAACCACATGCCAGTCGCTGGTGCTTCCAGATGGTCTCAGGTACAGATTTAACCCTTAAAGAGCTCTGGAAGGAGCATGACAGCACCCTTCCTGTGTGGGGTTCACTGAGGAATCCTGGGCCAGTGTCTCCCTGAGGACCCCGAGATCTGCCCGTGCACAGGACAGAGACTTTGAGGCTGTGCAGAGGAGCCTGAGCCTTCAGTGACCAACTTGAGTTACAACCAGCCCTTGCAAATGAATTGAGTTCCTAAGCCAAGGGTCCTCTGTATATATGCAAACAAAACGAGAAAAATACTTGCAACAAATATACCAAATGATAATTTTAGTTAATGTATTTAAAAAAAAGAATATAATGAGAATCGTTGCATTAAAAAAACAGAAACCAAACTTAAAAATCAGGAAGAAAAACACTAAGATGACTGGATCCCCATTTCAAAGAAGGTTTAAAATAGTATTAAATCTATCCAGTAAACATACGGCTGACAGTTTTAAGATGCACAGAGATTAAACAAGAAACCTTTCTGAGTTTGTTTGGAAACACTGCACTACTAATTATTACCAATGACAATGAAAAATGCTGATCAAGATACAGGATTCAGACCCTTTCATGCATAGCTTGCTCTGAAAAAGCACCGGGCAGCGTGGGTAGCCCCACATTCCCGCCTCCGATGGCCGCATCTCCTCCCTCACAGCCTGGCCTGCAGAGCTAAGCAGAAGGGGCAGCCGTGGGCGAGGCTACTCACTGCATTCTTCCTCAGGGCTGAGCGCAGCCTTCATGTTTAAAAGCAGAGACATTTCCTATCCAGTAGAGAATATCACGTCCTCTTTTAGTAGATTTTCCTTCAAGACCCAAAGGAATTTACAAAGCCTTTCCTTCCAAATAGCAAAACAACAGCACTTACGCGGGCTCATCGCCACACTGTCGAAAGCACCGCGGGTATTTTTCTCCTGAGGCCGCCGCCCTGTAGGTCAGTTAGAGGGGAACGCGGGTGACCGAAGGCCACGGAGTTAGGAAGAAGGACTTGCGGTGGCGGGGGAAGAACTCAAGGACAGCTCGAGGCTCGGGTTTCCACGGAGAGTAACAGCTGCGCGGTGGATTCGTTTTATCTTAAAAACGAACATGCAAACAACTCTCCAGTCATGTCCTAGACGGGAGCAGGGAACCAGCGGCTCGGAGTCTCAGCGGGGACCACAGGGCCCCGCTGGCGTCCCCTCCGCTGCCCTCTTAGAGGAACGTCGAGGACGAGTCTGACCATCGTTGGAAAGTCTCCCCTAAGAGTCCATGAGCTGGAAACGGTCTCTGAAGTCCTGCGCTGGTGCTTCGCGGGCGACCGGGTTTGGAGGAGCTCACGGGAGCAACGCCTCCAAGACAGTCAGTGATTTTCTTTGACAGGAGAGAGAGACTCCAGGATGCAGTGGCCAGAGGCGGGCGGAGGCCGGCACCACCGGCCTGACTTTCCAGGCTCCGGAACGGTAAGGCAAACAAACCTCTGCTCTCTATGCATTATGCAGCCCCGCAGGTCACTCTGCCACGGTGGGCGCAGGGACGCCTCCAAACCGAGGACCACCATGATGTGCCCATGGCTCACAGTGGCACCTCGACGAAATAAAGATGTCGGCAAAGAGCTGGCATACCCCGAGGGCAGAACTTCAAGGTCAGTTCCCCCACCTCAAGGGCCCCGCAGCACCCACTCAGATGCCACCCTCATTTTCCGTGACCGCCAGTGCCCACACTGGTAAGGTGGGCGTCATGACCCTGTAATGAGGTTTGGTAACCCAGGAAGCTTCTTCTCTGGAAACAACTATGTGCTGTAAGCAAAGGCTGTGACACTCTGTTCCCATTTGATCTGTGGACACTGTTTCCTTAAAGACAAGGCTGAATTACTAAACTGCTGGCCTTGTCCTGTTCTGGTAAATTCATTCAGGGCGTCCCCTGAGAGAGCAAATGTACAGAAGCTGGAACATCTCTCCGTTCCGCCGCTCGGCCCAGGACACGAGGCCCGGAGCAGCCTGGCTGCGGCCTGGTCTCGCCCACCGCTTGGAGCTCTGATGCGTGGAGACATGGTGACGGGAGGGCAGTGCTCGGCGGTCGTCCGGGAGGACACTTGGGGACAAACGCACTACTGTGAAAAATGCCCTGAAAAAGGGTGAAAAAGATCAAACATCAGTCCTGTCACTCCTACATGAGTTCCACCCAGGCCAACAATGAGCTCCTGAGGGAATTTCCTTCCGAGCACGGGAGTCCGAGGGGCACAGTGCTACCACTCCACAAACCCCCAGGCAGATCGGCCGGCACTCACCGGGCAGCGGGTCACCCGTTCCGGGCCCCACGTGCTCGTGCCAGGGCGGGGGGCCGCAGGACACGCCTGCCTAGCACGTTTCGTCACCAGCATCGAGAAGACATCCCGCAAGTAAATAGCAGGGAGCACGAGAGAAGGACGCCAGCCTCGCAGCCAGGGCAGTGCCACACCCCTGCCCGCTGGCCGCCCTGGTGCGCCCACCGGACTCGGTCAGAAGCAAGAACGAGCCAGAGGGATCGAAGGCAACTGAAGAATTAGCAGATGTTAAGTAGTTAAGTCTTAGTTTTAGATGCAATAAATGATATTCTGGTGATTTTTCTTTTCTTCTCTTTTTTTTTCCTTTTGGTGACAGGAGGAATCGATTGAACCCACAGCCTCTGAGTTACATCCACAGCTCTTATTTTTTTCTTTTAAAACAGGGTCTTGTCACGTACGTTTTGTGGGTTATGTTGCTTAAACTACCCAGGTTGGGCTGGAAGTTTCAATCCTCTTGTCTCAGCCTCCTGAAGTACTGGGATTACCGGCCTATACCACGAAGCCTATCTTAAAAGGTGCCTTTGGTTTTAAAATATTTATACTAAAATGTTTACCAAAAAATTAAAATGATGTGATGTCTGTAATCTGCTTCCAGATAATCCAGGTGGTGAATAGGTGGGAAGCAAGATGTTTACAGATAAAAGTAGATTGTTTATGGTTTGGTAGCTGCTGAAGCCAAGGGAGGCCCCTATTATTTCACTTTTGTACAATGTTTAAAATGTTTCCAAGATAAAAGAGGTCAAAGGTCATTTCAAGGGAGATTTATTTCATGATTTAGTGACACGGAGAAATGCTTATGAAACGGCAAGAATGGAAAAAACTATGAAGCTAGTGTTGCCCTCACGTAAACAATCCAGAGGCCAAAAGAAAATGGGCACTGCGGTGAGTCTGGAGTCTGGACAGGGCGCGAAGCCCGCGTCCTGCGTCTTTCTGCAGCGAGGGGCCCTTGCTTTGCAACCCGGAACTGTGGTTCTAAAGGCCTCTGCCTCGGGGTCCGTCGGCCAAGCTCAGCCGCTGCATCCGGGGTGCAGTTTCTCCCCGAGGCTGCTCACTCCGGCAGCGTCCTGCCGGCCCTGCGCCCGCGGCCTGCGCGTCCTAGCCCGGCGACAGCAGAAACAGCGTGCAGGGGCCCGACAGGCAGGGCCTCTCTGCCAAGGCGGCGCACAGAGCCGCAGCTGTTTATTCCAGAGGAAAATCCGCTGTGAAGATGCGGACAGCCAACATGGCCGCCCAGGGGACAGAGTTCCGGAGAGCGCGGCGGGCGTCCCACCCAGCGACCACAGCCGTGCTGTCCGGGGAAAGCCCTGCCGACCGGCCGGTGCTCGCCGAGAACAGGACTCGAGTCTCCGCAGCGGCCGTGAGGGGTGAAGGAGATCACGCGGCCGCCGTGTGGTCAGCATGCGGCCGGGCACAGCACTCCCGGCGAGTGTGAGGCGCGGCCCTGCTGCCAGCTCTGCCCTGAGATCCTCAAGGAGCTTCAGCCTGCGAACCGCTCGGGCACCTGGTCTGCCCACCGCCTGCCTGTCTGACCTCTGGGCAGCTCTAACTGGGACTTTCAAAACTTACGGCCATAGAAAGAGATTCCCGGGGAACGTCGGTGGCATCCGTTGAGGGGAGTCCACCACTCCCCACACAGGCTGTGGGCAGACACGAGCCCTGTGGGCCTCCGCGAGCCCAGCTCCTCGCCCCCTGCCGGGTACTTCCCTGGCCTCGCCGGAAGGGCTCTGCGGGCCCAGGCAGACCACGCCGCTCCTGGCTGCGGGTCAGGGCCTGCAGTCACTTCTCCGGACTGCAAGGGGCAGCCGTGACAAGGCAGGTCAGCACCGCCGGGGGAGGGGCCGCGGGAGAGGAGCCCAGGCCTGAGTGCCCACTGCCCCTGGGCTCCCGGCAGGTGGCCCTTGATTAGCCACAAGCCAACTCCACAGGGGAAGGGCCACTCCGTGGGCAGCGGGTACTGCTCGCTGACAGCGCCCAGGTTGGACAGCTGTGAGCAGGGTCTGGCGCGTGGGAAGCAAGCCCTCCACTCTGGAAAGGGTGGGCAGGCCACGTGCCCTGGTTCTTACAAAGGAGCCACGTCTAGAAGGCCCCGCCTCGCCTGGGCCTCGGCACGCAGGACCCCGGGTGTGCTTTCCTCGCAGAGTGCCAGGCGTGTGCGTTCCAGCCTGTGCACCGTGCGTGCTAAACCCATGAAGAGGACCGAAGGGAACTGTCAGGGAGAGATGGGGACAAGTCCTGGTGCCCCAGGCCGCCGCCCCAGTTCCCAGCCAAGTGCTCGGGCACAAAGCTCGGACCTGGTTCTGAATCTGCCGCTCTGCCCCAAGTCATGCTCTCGGCCCTGGCACAGCGGCCGGCGCACGGTGAGGGCTCCTGCCGGCGCTGAGCGGAAGGGGGGCGCAGAATGAGGAAGCAGCCACGCACTCAGCACTGGCGTGGCCACGCACGGCAGACACGACACACAATGTAACTCACATTTTACCGCCACCGTTCCACGGTGACCCCGAGTCTCCCAGAGCTTAGGTCAGAGGTTTCTCCTGGGCAGTCAGACCCCGTCCCCAACCCTGCCTTTAAATGGAAGCAGCTGCGGCATTGACTCTGGTCAGTAATGAAAATCCGACATTCTTCTGTCACTGATATAACTTACAGGGTGCTTCTCATATTGATTCCTTTTATCTTTGCATTGGAGGCTAAGATAAACCTGTATGCATTTAACTTATTTCAGTCGTTTAAAGGAATAAAGAACAAAAGAAAAGAATCTGTATTAAATCAGGCACAATAAGAGGAAACATTTTTAGCAAAATATTATGGTAAGAGCTTCGGGTTTCTATAAATCACCCCACTGAGCTCTGAAATCCCTAAATTACCATCATTGTGCCATTCAATACCCCCGCCCACAAGAGCTGATGAAAACGCAGAACCAGGCCAAATTCAGAGCTGGAAAAATTTTTAACGTAATTTGGACTTTGCACTACAGAAATGGCAAAAACAAAACCTAACAAAACGCAAAACCTTCCAGGATTTAACAAATTTCACTACAAATTATGAGGCAGATCCTTTCAACAATTAGATGCCTGTATAAAATAACATTTTCCAAATCAAATTTCCCAGAATTTTCATTAACAAATGTCTCCGTGGTTCCCTCTTTAGAACTGGAGCCAAGATGAAAATTGGTGTGAAAATTAGTGAACATGTATAAAGGCCAGACGGCTGCAGAGCGAGCAGGAGGGAGACAGGAAGCAGCATTTGCTATTTATTTCGAGTAATTAGCAAAGCAGAACCAGCTGAGGGCTGGCACCGCGTACCTTGCCCGAATGCTGAGGAGGCCGACTGTTCAAAGGGCCCAGTAAGTGGATGGTTAGGTGCAATTTCACGCCTCACTGCACAGCCAAGGAAAGGGAAATATTTTCCTAAGTGTAACTGAGCGTGTGCGGCACTGCTGAGCCGAGCCTGACTCGGGGAGTCTGACTGCTGTGAGAGCCACACACCGTCCAGTGACAGCAAGGGTTTTCATGGGAGACCAGGCCATGAATTTCTGTCTCTCATCCCGGGAGAATTCGCAAATGTTTCTGTACTTTAAATGTCTGCAAAAGTCCTGCTTTTCTTCAGATGTGTGGAAACAGGGTTATTTTCTCGAGAAGCCCAAGGGGACATAGGCCAGACGCCCCTGTTCCGGAGCTGATGTGCGGTCGGCGGGACAGTGACCCGGTCTGGAAGAGGAGCAGGAAGGGAGGGGAGGGGAGGGCAGCGACAGGCCCGAGTGACGATGGCAGACGGACAGACAGAAGGACGGACGGAGACAGGCGCACGCAGGGAGCCCTGGTGGGCAGACGTCGCTGATGGCTCTGCCTCCCAGTTGAGGAAACTGAGGCAGGAGATGTGACTTCACTCCTTGCCCGTAACACAGCTGGGAGGCGGGGGGGGGCAGCGGGCGCGACCCCCCAGGGCACGGTGTCCTGTAAACACGAGGCCCGGGCAACAGGAGACTCCTTTATAAACACGTGAGAGCGCAGACATCTGGCCTCCCTCTGCGGCGCAGACGCTGAGCAGGTACGAGCCCTTTGGCCTGCCCTGTCCTCGCAGCATAAACAGCAGGGGCCTCCTTCCGCTTGCTCGGGCACGGCGGGATCCCCGAGACCCCAGGTGAGGGCACGGTCTGCGGCTTCCTGGCAGAGGCACAAGGGTGCGGGCGAAGGTGGAATCTGATGCCATGCCCTCTGCCGGCCGCGGCTGCTGGCTTGCATATCAGGTCCTACCTTCCCTCCGCGAGCGTCGGTCCCCACACAGCGCAGAGCGCCGCTGCCGTCCTCCTCGCTTCTCAGTGTGCCGCCGTGACAGCCCCAGCCGTGCTGTCTGGCTCCGGACGCCCCCGGTCCCCGGAATCCCAGCGCGCGGCGCTCTGCCGGTCCTGTGACCGCCACTCTCCTCGGCCCGGGCCTGGCCCCGCTCGGACGGCGTCGCATGGCTCCGGTCCCCGCGCTGGCCGTCTCCTGGGCATGGCTGTGTGGCCGTGTGTGCTGTGTGCCTGACGCCCTTCCTCCAGGCCTCCGTGGCGCGCCACGGACACACCGCATCTTCTTTGTCCACGGACGGACACACAGCATGTTTTCTTCATCCACTCTCTGGTGGTGACGGCCAGGATGCTTCCGTTACACAGCCCACTTACACGCGGTATCTTCTCACCCGTGACGGCTCTGGCGGTCACTCGGCCCTCACGCTGGACGCGCTCGAGCGTCCCACTCTGACCCCAGCACACTGGGAACTGGATTTTTAAGGGACGTCTCCTAAATTTTTAAACTGTCGATCACTGGTCCAGATGCTCCAAAACACTGGAGGTCACACCGCTGGCCCGGAAGCCGCCTTGAGCCCTGGAGCCTCAGCACAGGCTCGACCTTTTAGCGCCCCACGGCAGGACCCAGAGACGAGGACGCAGAGCTCCCCGAGGTCGAGTGCGTTGTCCAGAGGATGCAGCGGTGCTGTGTCTCAGCAGGTCTCCAGCGCTCCGCTCGCCTCGCTCCCAGACGCCACCGCGGAGGCCTGAAGGACCCTGCGGATGGCACGGGGAGCCTGCATTTCATAGGAGCCTGTTCCCAGGGGCAGAGAGAGGCCGGGCGGAGGGGCGCATGCCCCAGCGAGGCCTGGCCTCCCCCAGGAAGGGAACGGCACTTCCCCTCAGCGCCTGAGCCGCCGCAGAGCGAGGGCTGGCCTCCAGCTGGTGGTCAGGGCCTGGCAGGTGCGGACTGGACTCCGAGGCCCGGGTGCCGTCTCCGGGACTCAGGGCCGGGTGGGTCGTCACGAGCCCTCTGCGCGCAGAGGCCGGCGTCTCTGGTTGCACCAGGCTCTCGGGTCTGAGTACCCCAGGCCCCGGCAGCACAAGAAGGCCTTCTGCTCTCTCTCTCCGAAGGTCCGCAAGCCAGGCCCGGGGTAGAAGCACTGCCCTGTGCACACAGATGACCCCGCCGACACTGCCCTCCGCCGGGGCCTGCGGCGCACCCCGAGCCTCCTGGGGACAGAGCCGGGCTGTCGGGACACACAAAAGGAAGAGGCTCTCTGGCCATGGTGTGCTTTCCGGGTCCTCTGGAGTATTCCAGAATGTTCTGAGCCTTCGGGAGGCCCCTGGCCTGGAGTCACACTCTTGGGGTACCATGATGGCTAGAAACATAGCAAATAGGAGCTAATGTCTCAAAAGGCAGCGAGCACCCAAGGGCGGGTGGGGACCCGGAGGGCCCGGCCCAGCAACGCTGGAGCTGCCTGACAGGGAACGCGGCTCAGGCTCCTGCTCACTTCCGGTTCAACGGCCGGCCTCCGAGCTCGCGTCTGTCCAAGGCATGGTCCAGAGCATGGCAGAGCCCAGCCCTCAGCAGCCGGCCAGGTGGGGATGGCTTCCTGGCGATGCCACAAAGAGCCAGCCGTCTTGTCTGCACGGCGCCTGGCCCTGGGCCTCTGCTGCACTCACTCCTGAGCCACGCTCGGGAGGCCCCGGCGCCCCTTCCTGGGAGGCAGGTCTGCCCTCGAGCTCACCGAGCCGCTCACCAGCAGCTCTGCACGGCCTGAGATGGCACAGGGATGGGGCGGTACCCGCTGGCCTTGTGCGGCCAGCGCGGGAGGCCTGCGCTGTGTCCTTGGCTTGCCCGTCCTGCTCTCCGGCTTGAAAGGCCAGAGAGCACGTCACCCGAGCGCGAGGACCCCCCGACCCTGTAGGGCTCTCTGATGTCCAGGCATGTGTGGCCAGTCCGCACCCCACTGCACCCCGCTCTGTGAACCTGCACCCCAAACCTCTTCTCCTGACACTGACTTAATGTCACTCTTTAAACTGACCCATGTTTTTTCACTTAAACTTATTTTAAAAAGTAAACGTTATGCACACTGGTAAACAGAAAACCAGTTCCACTGGCCCAAAATAGAAAGACACTCTAAAAATAAATCCAAGGAAGGGAAGTTATTAAATTATAACCAGATACTGCCGCGTGCCAGAGGCTTGCAGGCTGAGGCCGGCCCTCTCTCTCTCTTTCTGTTGAAAAAAGGAAATCAGCAAGTGCGGGAGAGGCCTGCGGACACGTCAGCAGGGCAGCGCTGCAGGCCCAGCCGTGCGCGCAGGCGGTGGCGACCCGAGGGTCCCCGGGGCCCGGAGTGGGCACGGCGGAAGGGAGGGCGTCTCCAGGCGAGGTCCGGCTGGGTCCGGGGCTGGAGCGGAGGCGGGAAGGGGCAGGGCGCTCGGGGCATTGCTCTGTGTCCCCTGGGGGGCGCCCCTTCCGGCAGCCTCTGGCTTCTCTGTGCTGTGTGCTGCGGTGGGACCCTGTGATTCATTCATAAATTCCCAACTTTTTAAAATTTGAAAGAAAATTATTGTGGCAAAACAAGTAATACAAAGTTTAAAATCTTAATTTCTTCTTAACACTGGAGCTTGAAACCAGGGCCTTGGTCTTGAGCTACATCCCCCTCTTTCTTTCCCTTTTTCATTTGGGTGCAGGCTTTCATTGCCGAGGCCAGACCTGAACTTGTGATCCTCCTGCCTCAGCCCCCCAGAGAGCTGGCAGTACAGGCCTTCTTGGCCAGGCTGGCTTAACCATCCCCCGGAGACGGATCAGTGGCACTGAGCAGATTCACAGCCTGCCACAGCTGGCTCCAAGCTAGCGTCCCTGATGGAGACACTCCTCATGGAACACCACTTCCCCAGCCCTGGCAACCGGCTCTACTTTCTTTCTCCGTGCTGGCATCACACAGGGTTTCTTTTCTGACCGGCTTGTTTCCTGCAGCGGAACGTGCTCAAGGCTCACCACGGTGCAGCGTGCTTCAAGATTTCCTCCCCGCCTGCCTCAGCCTCTTAAGTAGCCAGGACTACAGGGTCCTGGCACGGCAGAGTCTTCCTTTCAGGGCTGAACAACACTCCATCATATTTGAGATCACACTGTGCTTATTCTCTGATAAACACCTGGAGGATTCTACCTTGTGCCGCTGTGACCGCAGCTGCTATGAACATACGTGTCCAGAGTTTGTGTTTTGCACTGTCAGGGTGCACACACTGCCGACCTTAACCTAGTTGGAAAGGCCCGGGAGCAGGTTCCTGCCCTCCCCTCCTGCCCACAGCTCCCTTGGGCAGGATTCAGACCCTCATGGATGCCCTTGCAGGGCCAGTTTGGGGACCCCTGCACCCCAAAACCCAAAAATGCTCCCACTCCTCAGACAGAATGTTGTATTTGCACCTTACTCGTCTCTAGACGGCTCAGAGCAGCCAGCATGGAAGCCACGGACCCGCTGTGTGCATACTCTGGGAACAGCGGCAGCGAAGGAAGGTCTCGGGGGTTTGCAGGCCCCCGAATACCTCTTGCCCACAGCTGGCCGAGTCCGCAGACCCTGCCGGCTGCACCGCACTCTGCAAGGACCCAAGAACATCTAGCCCAAGTTGTAGGGAGGTGAGAGCAGGGGTGAAACAGCAGGAGGAGGTGCCCACGGCCGGCAGGACCAGCAGCGCCCGGCTGAGCCAGGGGAAAGCAGGCAGCCGAGACCCAGCTCTGCCCGCCAGCAGCACCCTCAAGCCAGCCCTGGCCCGGGCAAGCTGCCTGCAGCTGGTGACACAGGGTCACGTCAGTCCTGAGGAGGCAAAGGGCCTTTCTTCCCGGGAGGCCCGGCGGCCACACAGGGACCCAGAAATGTGGTGAATGGTTCATCCAAACAGCCCCATGTGCAGGGGCCTGGAGGAGCTTTTACCAGGCAACAGGGTCTCCCTGTACTTTCTCCAGCATTTCTTCTCAGGGCCTCTCTGATGGGCCGTTCACTTTAAATGTTGTCACCCGCCGGTTGAAGACTGCGAGTGACCAAATCAACCCCTTTAACTCCAAGGGCTTTAGCTCTGTGAGCTCAGGGCCTAGAGACATCTGTTTGACAGAGCATCTGTTGGGTCAAACTCGTAAATTAATGGAAAGTCCTGGTTGATCCTCATCTGGTTCGGCCTTCCTGAAGCCCTCCCTCCTCGGGACTGCGGCTTGCTTTGAGCCGGCCATCTGGGGTTGGCCTGCTCGCCCTCCCTGTGCCATGTCCCTCCCGAGCCAGGACTGGCATGCACAGGGCAGCACCGGGCCGCTGGCGAAGCAGGCCTGGACTCCTTTGTTGACAGCCCGTCCGTTAGAACACCATTCCAGCTCCCGAGCCTGCTGACACCTTCCCAGACCGGGCATGCCCCGCCCGAAGACACACACCTCCCACCGAGCCAGAGCCAGGGCTGCCCTCACCCAGGAGCCCTGGCACGCTGCCCATGAGGAGCGGGATGTGTGCGGGCAGGGCCTCCTGCTCCTGGAGACCAGAGCAGGGACACAAATCCAGGCTCACTGACAGCTCAGAGCACAGAGACAGGCCGGAAGCCAGGCTGCGGGTCAGAGCTGCGGGGGCCGCTGCACTACGTCAAGTCCCGCTCGGCTGGAAACCCAGGGGTGCATCAGGCGCCCCGGAGGCTTCCGGACCTCAGGCCGCAGCGGCTTTTCCTGGGCACTGGGCCTGGACACTCCTCCCAAGCAGCCAGCTCATCCCCAGGGTCCTGCTCGGCAGGCGGCTCGGTGGGAAGCCCACCTGCCCCGAGGCCAGGGCGTCATCCGATCCTGGCTCCCTGTGCCACGGGTTCCCCGTCTTCCTGCCAGCCACTGTGCAGACAAAACCAGCCCACACCCACCATGCGCTTCTGGGATTAGAGGCTGGGGTGCAGGAACCGACCTCGCCCGCAGCGGGCGATGCCCTCACAGCTGCGCGGCCGTCGGGAGGCGGGGCTCACGCAGGAAGCCAGCACGCTGTGCTCTCCCTTGGTCTCCCCTGTTCGCTGAGTCCACTGGCTGCGGGAGGGAGCAGGCTCCTCGGCCACTGTCTTCTGCCACAGTGTTCCTGGCTTGGGACTACATACCCTGAAACAGGAACCCAAATAAACCCCCCCTCCTGTAAGCCGTGCAGGTCAGGTATTTTGTGTCTGTGGAGGAAAGGGATCGGCTTCCACCTTCGCCAACTGCCAGCTCCACACAGCACACGAGGAAGCTCTGCACAGCCTCTCGCAGGGAGCGCAGCGCCAGGGTCGCGGGGCGCTGGGTGCGGCTCAGGGCTCCGCGCTCTTGGGGACAGTGTAAGGGGCGGTCAGTGACAGCTGGACGCGTGGCCAAGGGATGGCGCCGCTCCCAGGGCCTGTCACAGTGGGGACCCTCATCCCTCGTTTGTCTGTCTACCTTCCCACCATCTGGCTTTCAGATCTGCTTTTCCCCAGTAACTCAGCCGACCCTAAACCCCTTCCTCGAGCCGCCTAGGTTACCTTAACTCACATGCCAAACCTAGCCCCCCGCCTTAGTCACCCCATGCCAGCGACTAGCCTGCCACCGCCTCTCCCGGAGCTTCAGTTTACAGAAACTGCTTATCCCAGTGGTGGCAAACCTGTGGCACGCGTGCCCAGCCAGCTGTCTGTTATCGCCGCAGGCTCTGGGAGGCTCAAACCAGCCCAGCCTGAGCCCGGGCCACCTGCGCTCCTGCCCACAGGGAAGGCCCAGGCCCCCACTTGCCCTGTGCTCCCCACTTGCCCTGTGCTCCCCACTTGCCCTGTGCTCCCCACTTGCCCAGTGCTCCCCACTTGCCCTGTGCTCCCCACGCGACCCTGTGTGCTGTGGTTCCTCTTTCTCTTGGGAACTATAACAATCAGCTCTTCTTTCAAGGTAGTTGTCTCCACATCTGTTTTCTTGGTGAATCTGATTAAAATAAAATCCTGGGTACACTTTAAAACAGCCCCGAAGATAAAAGGGCCTGTAGAGGAAGGAGCTTCCTATCCTCAGACAAGGGCAAAAGCTGCCTGGAATGCTGGAGGGAAACAGCTGTCCCCAGTGGCTTGGGAGGGTCTTCTGGGACAAACTCAGACCACAGCCCTCGCGTCAGCCTCCGCGCACAGAGGGTGGCAGGGTCCAGGCGGTTCATCAGAATGCTGCAGACCCTGGCTCTCCCGAGGCCTCTTCCGAGAAAGTGTGATTCAGCAGGGGTGGGTGTGTGAGCATCTGTCTCCAAGGCTGTCTGGCACACGCGAGGGTGTGCAGGGCACCGTCAGGGCTCATCTTGTCTGCAGCACTCCGAGGCACTGCTGTGCCAGGTGTGCCGGACACACAAGTCCTGTGCCCTCAACCCCCAGTCCCCCGTGCACCATGCTGGCAGGTTTAGGGGTGATTAGGACTTGGGTGGGTCAGTCACAGCAGAGAAGGTGCATCCAAGGATGGCCAGGCCTGGCTTCTGCTCCTGCATGCGCTTCCTGTCCGGTGCTGGGCTGGAGCACAGAGACGCACCAGAGGCTGGTGCTGGGCTGGGTTTCAGCCTCTGGAGCCACGAGCCAGGAAAGCTGCCTAGAATTTACCTGGGCTGTGGTACTGTGCTACAGCCAAGAAAGTGGATTAAGACCCTCCTTAGAGGGCAGAGTTACCACGCCCACTTCCTCAACAAAAAGCCGAGGCTCAGTGTGGATAAGTAACTCACACAACGCCCCAGAGCCCGGCAGTGAGAGCCGGAAGCCAGGGCTCTGCTCCTGGCTGCCGCCCACCTGCGGTGCCCAAGGCCGCGGGCTCCTGCAGGGCCCGGGCTCCGAGAGGGGCGAGCAGGCCTTTCATGACCCGGCGCTGGTCTCCAGCCTTCCTCAGGAGCTCTGAGAAGGCTCCTGCCTCACATCTGATCGGAATTCTGCTTTAGGTTCATTTCCCTGAGTAAGATCGAGTCCCTTTTGTTTCTAATCATTTGGTTTCCCAGAGGACAGGGCCCCACACACACGCCCCCCTCCCGTCCCTCCAAAGGAGAGCAGACCTCAGCGAGAGAGCGGCTCTGGCTGGCTAGGAACGTGAAATGGTGTGAAAAGTCCGCAGAACGTTCTCAGAGCCCCGCGACCGCACGCGCGATGCTGTCTGAGCCCTGAGCTCCCGTCAGGGGCTCGGGGGCCTGGGAGAGCCGGGCTTGGGCCAGCTGCTCTCACACCCTGACCAGCCTCCCTCCCTCCCTTGCAGGAAACTATGGCCCATTCCAGAGGCAGGAGGCTCGGTCCACAAACATTTCATGATATCACAGCACCGGGCCGAGTAAAGTAAATCTGAGACAGTTCCATTTCTTCACCATGTTCATAACCAAATATTTAGGAGCAGTCACGTCTGAGGCCTTGGTTGAAGTTCCCTCCCTGAGGCACAAAGCGTTCCCAGGCAGGCGCCCGCTCAGTGTGGAGGGCTCAGCAGCCGGCACGGCCCCTGCAGGAAACTGCAGGCGTGGCTTGCTGTGCGGCACGGCGGCCAGCCAGCCTCAGGGGTGCGGAGACCCCAGGCCAGGAGCCTCCGCCCGGGCAAAGCGCGCCCTCTCTGGTGCGCAGAGGAGTCACCGGCAGGAAGTCAGCCCTGCTCCCGTCAGCGCCCTGCGTGGTCGGGCCGGGACCGGGCGCTCCGCCCCCAGTTGCCTTCGAGCCCTCTTCCGCGGTGCGGGAGCCAGCGCAGCCCATCGGGGGCAGGCTCTGCGTACCCCAGGGGAGCACACGGAGCATGCCCGCGGGGCGCAGGCCTTGGGCTCCCTTGGCGCTCTGCCCTCTGAGGGCATCTTCCCGGCTCGCTGCTGTAACCGCTGTGCTCCGCTCTGTGTGTGCGTGTGCCTCTCAGCAAAGTGAGCAGAGGCAGAGGCTGGGCCGCCTGCCCCGTGACAGCCCCCGCGGGGCCTCCCCGGGGACCCCTGGTCTGAGTCCCCCTTCCGTGCAGGCACCACTAATGTGTCTGCCACACAGATGAGAAACCCAGGCTCAGAGGACCTCGTGCAGGTCCCGAAGCAAAGGGAGGGGTACAGATTTGAACCCGGGTATCAGAAAGTCAGGACTCCTGTTCTGGCTCTATTATCTTCTACCTTTGTTGCTACAGACCCTGGCCTCCATCCGCCCATCCACAGAAGGGGCTGGCAGGGCATCTGTGCCTCCGCCCCCGCACGGCTGCAGCTTGGGCAGAGAGGTATCCTCCAACCAGCACGGATCCATAAAAGGCTGCGAAGACTGTGGCTGTTGACATTACTTTGAGGCCTCTTAATTTCTATTTACTGGAAGAAATTGTTTTGTAGGCAACTTCAGGATTCGGAAAACAACCAAGCCGCGCAGCCACCTGGAGGGTCTCGGGCGCTCCAGCAGGAGGACAGCAGCCAGGGTCGGGAGAGGCACGGCTCCGTGGTACAGCGGACGGAGGGGCCGGCAGGCATGGGCTGCCCAGGCTGGGTGCTGGGACAGCACCTTCCCGGGCACCCGATCTGGGCAGGGCACTGTGGCCGGGCCACCCAGCGTCCCTGCAAATGAGGCCTGTTTGGATGAGAAGCAGACAGCACAAGTGCAGGCGTCCACAAGAGCGTCTCGGGCCTCCCTGTCGGGCGCCAGCCCTGCTAGACAGGCCAAGCGCAGCGCCAAGAGCTGCACGCACTGCCTGATGGGGAGGCGGGGACCTCTCAGGGCACCTGAGAGTCTGTCTTAGAAATAGCCCAGCCTGCACCTTCTCAAGAGGAAACCCGTCTACACCAGCTCCCGCGTCCCCGCCTCTCAAGAGAACGCAGAGGAAGGCAGTCTTTCAGAAGGGTGGGACACGAGTGCTCCCTTCACAGCTCCACCCACTTGGGACGTTGGTTCTCACAGGTGGCGCCTGCCGCTCAGGCTTCTGACCGTACATCCCACAGCTGGGGAAACCGAGGCCTCAGGGACTGACCGTGAAAGGCAGGTGCCAGTTAGTCAGGTGCAGTGACCCAGTCTCTCGCTGAGCAGACGGAGGCTCAGACCCAGCTGGACAGGGGAGGACTTCAGCCCAGCCACGGGGGTGCTGGGGTTAGGCCGGGAAGAAGCCGGGCCGGGGCTAGCAAGGCACCCAGGGGCCTCTGGACCCCAGCGAGGCGTCCAGGCTGAACGCTTTTTCTGAGGCCCGTTCAAGAGGGCAGCCTGGGCTTCCAGGTGCCTGGGGCCTCGAGGACTGGCGAGGGTGCGAGGGCTCGGGATGCAGTCGAAGCGGACTGGGTTCTCCCGCCCGCTGGCTGAGGCCTGAATGCCGGCCTGGCCCCAGCCGCGCCCTTCCCACGGGACCTGCGTGTCACGGCTGTTCGCCGCCAGAGCGTGTTCGCTGGGTCTGCTCTTCCCTCCCTCCCGCGTCCTCCAGCCCAGGGCTGGAGAGCATCTGGGCGGACGCCTTGAAAATGTTTTCCATCTGGGTGCCAAGTATTTCCAGGGCCAGCCGGCCCCTCCCCTCGCTGTCCAGGGAGACAGGCCTGCAGAAAGCAGATAAGTGATTTCAGGTGCTATCTGGGTAAGATACCGGGTCCACTGTTTCATCTGTGAGGCCAGAAATACTTTGGTGACAGGGAAGCGGCCGGGAAAGCAGCTGACAGCCTCTGAAGGCTCCGCCGCTTCCGTCGCAGGCGAGGCAGCCCCCGAACGAGGCCACAGAGCGCACAGAGTGCTGCGAGCCGCAGGGACTCTGCAGGGTTTCTGGGGTATGTGGAGATCGCGACATCAGTCTCCAAATCAAATTAAACCAAGCAAAGCCTCCCTCGGACCTGCCGGGTCCAGACCCAGCCCTGCTCAGGCTTGGAGCCCGCTGATCCTCACTGCTGTCCCCAGGAGGCTGAGGGGGCCATCACATGTCTGACCCGCGGGGCCATCACGCGTCTGACCCGGAAAAGCTTTCAGACTCTAGAAGATGCGGAGGTCCAGCCTGAGTGGCACCGGCCTCCCCCGCGCCAGGCTCCAGCTGTCTGGGTGCGGCCTTCGGGGCACAGACGTCCCCTTTCTCCCAAGTGTCCCCTCCATGGACAGATGGCTGAGGTGCTCGTCACACTCACAGGCTGACCGGCACGTCACGTCCCTCTGGACGGCAACTGTTAAGAAAGATGGTGGCAAGTGTGACGAAGAACGGAGAAACCGGAGCGCTGGCGGGAAGATGGCGCCGTGCCCCCCCCACCGAAGACCGCGCGGTCGGAGCGTCCACAGCAAGCTGAGCATGAGTCCGCCGCTCCGTGGACGCACCCAGGGAAACGCGCACAGAGCAGCACAGCGTCACTGGACAGCCGTACACCGTCCCAACGCCTGTCCACAGGCAGAGACCAGGTTAAGGCAGGTGACACAAAGGAACGCCATTCAGCCCTAGCAAAGGACGGGAGCTCTGACAGCGTTACAACACCGAAGCCGGCCTGAGCGTAAGGCCCGCGCCACAGGGACAGAGGGGTGCCATTTTGCTTCCGCGCAGTGTCTGGAGTAGCGAATTTGTGAAGACAGCATGCGGAACGGAGCTTCCCGGAGCGGGCGGGAGGGGAAGGCGAGGGTGACGGTTCGCAGACGAAGCCTTCTGCTCTTCAGCTGGGGAGAAGAAACCTCTGGGGACGCTGGAGCAAGGCCCAAGGACTGTGCGGGGACTTAGCGTCCCAGCTGTGCGCAGGACGTGCGGGAGGCACAACAGTTGTGTTATGCTCATTCCACCACAGTTTTTAAAGTGGACAGAAAAGGTTCACAGAACTGGACAGCTTATTGTACTTTCAGGAGCTTAACTTTGTAAAGCAAAATTGTCACCTTCAGGGGGAGAAATGGGGACAAGGGGAGGAGACAGAGACAGAGCGAGACAAAGTGGCACCGTGTCTCAGACCGCGGGACCGACGCTCCTCTCCTGAGCTCTCCTCTGCCCCTGCAGCAGGTCCCTGGAAGCAGGACTGGTCTCCTGCCTCATAACAACCCGTCCAGGGGAGGCGAACCTGCCCGCGTGACTCCTGCACAGAGCGGGACCCAGGTGCCCAGCCGCAGACCCTGCAGAGGGGACACGCCCTGGGGTGGCAGTGAAACCTGGAGCCACCTCACGGGTCCAGTGCCTCCGTCTAACCCAAAGAGGAAACGGGACGCACACAGGTTAGGCCAGCGGGTGGCCGGGCAGGACGGAGAGCGGGGCGGGCCACGGCAGCAGGCAGAACAGAGAGGCCGTGCCCCCGAAGGCACAGACACTGCGGTATTTTAGAATAAAAATGATTCCATTTTTGATATTCATCTCAATCAGCTCAGATCGGCTTAATATGCAATTCTAATAATTGTGACAAAGTCTTCAATATGCTTTTGAATAAAAACAGGTGAGCCGTTAAAAACCAGCACGATCCGGCCATGTTCTGAGCCGCCCGTTTGGTGCCGTGGTCTGGACTTGGGCGGTGGCCGCTGGGAACGTGGAGAGCACGAAGCACAGACCTGCGAGCGCCTGATGGAAGACGGGAGAGAAGCCCAAGCCAAGGCCCCGCCGCGAGCGGCCCAGAGCAGGGCGCTTCCGGAGACCTGGCCCCGCGGGCTCCGAGAGGGCCGGGCCCGTCCTCCTTCCGCTCCTAAACCTCGCTCCGCCCACTTTCCTGAGCCGTCCAATGGGGATGATAACCGCCCTTATCCCCCGAGCTCAGGAAGAGCTAAAAGATGGAAACTACACCAGCGTAGAGCAGCACCCCCGGCCCCGCGCCCACCCCACACCCACCCTGCACCCACCCGCTGCAGTGCCAGCTCATGCCATCTAGGCTGTACCCAGAGGGACAGGGCGCCTCTCCCTCGAGGGAGCCCCTTCTGACTGGTGATCCCGGTTTTCTGACACTACTTGAATGAACAAAGCCTTTTTTTTTTCTTGTACTGGGGATTGAACTAAGGACCCTGCGCTTCCCGGCTGGCACTGGAAACCAACGCTTCCCAGCCAAGGGCAGCATGTGCGATCGATCACACCAGGTCCCTCGTCTGCCCGTTTCTCTCCCGAGGCCCCGGACAGACTTCTGTTACTAAGAGTCGCGGGCACACGTGGAACTGCCACTAACCACCGAGTCCCACGTCAGCTCCCCCTCCTGCCTAGGGAAACGGGGGTTTGTCCCGGTGGTCAGGCCTGTCTCTCATTCATCTAGCAGAGAAGCCGCCGTGGGAAAGAGGTGCCCGTACACCGGAGTGGGGTTCTGCTCTGGTCTTGCGGTACCCGGGGCGCCCCAGTGACCCCAAGACAGGGATGTCAAAATCTTACGCTTCGATAAGTTAGCTTTTGGTTGCCGAAAAGGACCCCTCGGGCTCGGACTCAGTAGACCGAGCCAGACAGGACGCTGTCTTCTAGCAAAGGCAAAACGGGGTGCTGTGCCCTTGGTCTGCTACCCGAGTCCAGGGCTGGGAACCGTGGTGTCCGTGTGAACACACTAAAAGGTAGTGGGACTCTGAAGAGGCAGAGCTCAGTGCAAGGTGACTGTGCGGTGGGCACTGCCCTCGGAAGACAGCAATATGTCCCTGGACCCTGGCCAGCACCTGGGAGAGAGCTGTTAGGAGACAGAAGGGACTGCCCAGTGCTGCTCTGGCTCCTCACCATGGGACCTCCCCTCTCATGTGCACTGGCCCCGGAGACAACGCCATGTTGTTTAGGGTTTTAGCCTCCACAGTATGACCCAAATAAACCTTTTTTCTTTGTAAGTTAGCAACCCTTAGGTGTGCTGTCACAGCAACAGAAAGTAGACCAAGACAGGCGAGCAGGTTACATGCCGTGAAAGAGATGTGTTGGGCGCCAGTGGGTCCTGCTTCAAAGACGGCCAAGTCCAGTCCACCCTATGTCATGCGTGCTGAGTGACAGCACAGGCGCCAACAGTGGTGTCTTGCTGCCGGTGCTCCCACGCAGGAGTGCTCCTCCCACAGCAGTGCTCCTCCTGCCCATGCTACCGTCTTCGCATAGACCCCTCTCAGCGATTACGCTGGACACATCAGCTGCCTCTGCAGAGGGCCGAGCGATGCACACGTCCAGTCCCAGCAGGAGCACAGGGTGGCAGCTGGCCCCCTGTACCGCAGACAGCAGAGGGCGCCCTTACGAGCTCATCCCGTGCTTCTGCCCCCGCTGTGCCAGTCCCCCGGCTCCCAGGTCCTCTCTCCCTTCCTGAGGGCAGGAGTGAGGAGAAGGGTGCAGGAACAGGTGCTTTCGGGCTGTCTCACTCACATCTCCACCCCTCGCCGCAGCCCTGGGGTGCGGCTGCTGCCCAAGTGCTTCAACCGTCTGGGCCTTGGTTTCCTCATCTGTGAAGGACAAGCAGGAGCGTCTCCTGCCCACGGGATTTGCGAGGACTAAAAAACTAAACATGGGGAAGACGCTTACTTAGAATACAAAGAAAACATCCATTATTATGACATGTTTTAAAGCTCGTTGGTATCAGTCTCACTACTGCAGCCGGGACGATGGCACTGCTGACTGTCACACCCGGCTGACGCGCCCACGGGCTCTCCGGCGTGGGCACCGCTGCTCTCACCGTGACCTGCTGACCCTCCCGACCTCCCTCCTGCCTGGCTGCATCTGCCTGTGTCCCGTCCCCCGGCCCCCTCATCACCTGATGATGCCGAACTCCCCGCCCATCCCCCGCTACGGGGGTCCTGGTTTTGCCCCCAAATTCATCTTCCCTCCCTCAGGTCATGTCTCATGGGCATTTGTCCCGCGGCACAAAGCTGACTCATACTCTCCCTCTCTTCACAGCATCAAGGATGTGACCCTCACCACCATCCACAGGCTCCGCCTCTGAATATCATTAACAATTCTGAGCAGGTGCCAACACGTGGCCATGTGGGGGACACACAGCCTAGCACCGGGGTCAGAGGTGCCAACGGCACAGCCTGCGACGGGACTGGCAACACTGTGATAAGCTAACTCTGAGGCTGCATTTGGGTGAAGTGGGTTAAATATGGCCAAAAAGACCATAACAAAGACGTGTGAGTGGCCCACAGAGATGGCATGGCAGATGGGTGGCACAGGCCTGGACTTGGGGGAAAACAAGAGCTTCGCACAAGGAAAGAGCCTGAACCATGACTTTGATGGGTGGATGGATCAGTGGGTGGGTGGGTGGATGGATGGGTGGGTGGATGGGTGGGTGGATGGATGGGTGGGTGGATGGGTGGGTGGATGGATGGGTGGGTGGATGGGTGGGTGGATGGATGGGTGGATCGATGGGTGGATAGATGAATGGTTGGATGGGTGTGTGGGTGGGTGGTTGGATGTATGTATGTATGGATGGGTGGGTGGAAGATGGATGGGTGGATAGATGGGATAGACAGCTCTGAATCCTCTCCGGGGATTCTAGACACTGCTCTGGGATGAGGAAGAAAGCTCCTGACTCCCGATGACTCTCCTTCCCAGGGTGTTGCTTCTCACGGGAGCCCAGGAGAGGTCCCTGCCTGTGAGTTTCCAGACGCTAGACTGCAGCATTTCACTCTGGGTCAGACTCTCGGGAACTCCTGCCCTGTAACTCTGTCAGCCATTTCTCAGGATCCCACGTCTGTGAGGCTGGAATTTCTAGCTGCAAGTGTCTGTGGTGCCAACCCAGGATGCCCCAGTCACCGCACCGCTGTTGCCATCAGCTCTTGGGATGCTTGACCTGTCCTTTCCTGTGTCTGTGTGCCTCCACTGCCTTGCAGCTGGCAGGCTGGGCACTCGGGGGGCACTTCCTCTTTGTAGCAGTGCCTCTGGGAGTGTTTCCTGTGCCTACACCCGCAATGCCAGAAGCAGTTCTGAGAGGAGTCTTTCTACTCTTTGGCCAGGCAGCCAAATGTCACTGTGGGCTCGGTGGAATCAGGATCCTCTCAGGGCAGCCCACAGCCTTGAAAATCATGTCTCAGCTTCTGCATTTAAGCGAACTATTAGTCACCGTGTTCTCCATGTAGCACCCTGCTTGGGGAATTTCTTTTAGAACCTGGTCCCAGGGAAAGCTCTGTGCTTCAGAGGGACTGGCCTGATTCCACCACTTCATGGTAAGTTTTGTGATACATCCTATTCCCCACTTTACCCAAGCTGCCAGGAAGCCTTAGTCAAGACAGATGTCAAATTTTATGAGCTTGTCCAGCCTTCCTGCCACTCGTCACGCGGTATAATTTCTACTTTGTGTATATTATATTTATAGCTTATCTACCTTTGTATCTCCTAAGCAAATTATAAATAATAAAGTTTTATGTTCTTTGTATTTACATTTCCTTCCCTCGTTTTCTCAAATAGCTAACGGAGCGCTCTGGCCTACTGGTGCACAGTCAGCTGGCCACACCTTCGAAGCCTCACAGCCACCGCTCCGAGGCCGAGACGCTCCGCAGCGCTTCCGGACGTGCTCTTTCCTGAGGGTCCACAGGCGCTGGGCCCAGTGCTCCCAAGAAGGCAGCTTCCCGCGCTCCCCCGAGTCAAAATGACAGGGAAGGTTAAGCATTTTGAATGGACTCAGGACATGGAGGCAGCCACAACAGCGCAGTGAAAGGTGCTCGTAAAGGAGGACTCCAGAGCTGCTCTAGAAAGAGGGCTGGGGAAAGCGTGTTGGAAGCAAGAGGGAGGGTCTCGGGGGGATGGCAACATGGCTTTCGCTGCTACACATTTTTACAATTTAAAACTTTACCACATTTTTTGGTCACTCCTCATACAACGGGGTGGCACTCAACAACTGAAGGTACAATTACTGATGCCTACTGCCACGCACAAGCCTCCAAACGGTTACACGAAGTGAGAGTAACCAGACCAAGCAAAAATAGGACATACCACGTGACTTGATAAATATATACATAAAATTCTAGAAAAATTCATAATAACTTCTAGTAGCAGAAAGACAATCTATGGTAGTCCATGGATAAAGTAAGGGTGAGGAGGCATAAAAATTACAAGGGGCAGAAGGAAACCGTGGGGGCGATGTGTACACTTATGTTCCACACCGTGGGGTGTGCACGTCAGCGCTTACCGCACTAGATACATCAGCAATACTTCTGAAGATCAGGCATCGCACCCCTGTCCTGCTACAAACACCAAGATCAGCTCCAGCAGGACTGAGCCCAAATGCAAGGAGCAAAAGTATTAAATTGTTAGAAGACATCTCAAGAGATAATCTTCCTAAATCTGGGGAGAAGGGTTATCTCTTAAACAAGAAACCAAAAGCACCAGCTCTAAAAAAGAAAGAATAGTAAGTGAAACTACATCAAAACCAAGAACATCTGTCCAAATAGCTGTTCAAAATGTCATTAAAAGGTTTTTATAGAGCCATAACCTGGGAAATTACATTTTCAGTAGATGTAAGTCTATTCCCCAGTGGAGGATTACTATTCCAAATACGCAGAGAACTCTCACAAGTCAATGAGCACCTGCTTGTAGGCACACGGAATCAGTATCTTCTCCCTATTTCTTTCACTCAGCACAACAAAGAGCCCTGGGCATCACATAGGAAATAATTATATACACAGAGGCACCTTGACTTATGATAAAGTCATATCTTGATAAATACATTGTAGGCTTAAAATACTATAAGCACAAAATGCACGTGACAGACCTAACCTAGCAAACATCAGAGCTAGCCTAGCTTGTGTTACACCGCTCAGAATACTCACATTTACCCAAAACCTGCTTCACGATAAAGTGTCACGTCTCCTATGTGGCTGCACAGATGGGCATTTCACAGGCACGATGGGACGTGAAGACAGAGTAGCCAAAGTGCTTGTGGCACACGCACTGGGTAACCAGCTGTGTCCCTTCACAGTCATGTACCTGACTGGGGCTAAAGCTCAACAGGGAGTGTCAAGTGCTGCCTGCTGCCAGCCTGAGAAAAGATGAAATCAAAACTCTGAAGCCTGGTTTCTGCTGAACGCTTTTAACTTTCTGTGATCGTAGAGTCAAGACTCAACCTGAACCAGTCCACGTCAGTACCCTCTATACGGCTCGGGTGTCTGAACTCCCTGATCTTCCCCGTGCCTCACACACCTGAGACTCAGAGCTCTGGAGATCAGCAACCCAAAAACACCAACGGCCGGATGAAGGTACAACAACAAAGCCTCTTCTCTCCCCACGCTGGCCAACACCCCAGGGGAGAGGCATCCTGGTACAGAACAGGGCTTTCAGACAATAAGGGCTCTCCTCCAACCAAACCACCTAGAAAATGATGATTGGTACCATCTCTACTGCCCATCAAAGGCTAAGAGGAGAATGAGGTTTCTACCCTCCAATGGCGACTTGGAGGTGTCCATCATACTGCAGGGTGGCACCAGAGTAGGTCGAGAAGGGACCAGCACACCCACCTGCATGGGCCAGTTATGAGGCTGTTCCTCCATGTGGTGAGCAGAATTCCCACCCAGCCATTATGGTCATAGCAAGGAGCTCTGCCTTAGGAATCCACGGGGGCTGCCAGGCTCCCTTTCCATCATGGTCATCATCATCATCATCATCATCATCATCATCATCATCAGCAGCAGCAGCAGCAGCAGCAGCAGCAGCAGCAGCAGCAGCAGCAGCAGCGGCCCTGATCCCTTCCCTTGCTGGAGGGGGGGGGCATGGGGGAGGGGTAAGGGAGCGGAAGCTGCCAGCTAAATGAGTCAATAAGGGAAAGTCAGCCTGTCTGATGGAAAATGGGCAAAAAAGTGAATAGAAAACAGGATAATAATGGTATTACCCTTCTAAGCTGCTCTTGTAGTTTTCCACAGGAAGTACTAAACCAGAGGAAGTATTATCACTGTTATTATTATCACTATTATTTCACAGGATATGAGTCACACACGCCCTAAGGACATAAAAAGACACTCAAGGTCATTGATAATCACAGAAATGCTAATTTAAACCATATTGCAGCAGTAAGTAGCGTACTTTCGCAATAGAGTGTCAAAGAGAGGGACTGGGGCTCCAGCTCAGTGGTAGAGCGAGCTGGGACGTGTGTCTAGCACGCATGAGGCCCTAGTTTTAATCCCTAGCAATAGAAGAAAACAAAGAAAGTTTAGCAATACCAAGCTTCAGAGAGGATTGTGGTGTTTTACTCATGGCTTGCGGGAGTAGAAGTTCAGTATATTCACTTTGGAAAATGTTCAGAATCATACTGAAGTGCTGAACATTCATCTACTGATGACCTAGCAATGCTACTTCTGAGTTTAAAGTGTAAAGAAACTCTCAGATTTACCCCAACAGACACGTACAGAGATGTTCCCAACGGCACTGTTTACACTGACACAAAACAGAGCCACCCGACGGTCATCGCCGTGTGCTGTGGCTTCTGCCCACCGTCCCCCGCGCCTCATGCAGCACAGGAGGGCTCTCCGGGGGGCGTGTGGATGCGGAACGAGGCGGTGATGGTGGTAAATCAGTCCACCGACTGTTCTAGCTCAGCGCTGGGTGTGGATAACGGGGAGCCCCGCGCTGGCTGTGGGCACACCCGTCCACAGGCTGGTGCTTCGCACGGAAGGTAAAGGGAGAGAGATGCCACTTGCTGCCCGCCGCCTGCCCTGCGTGGGCCGTCCCCCCTCTGCGACGCCCCTGTGCCCTGCCGCCTCGGAGCCCGCGGGCTGCGGACTGAGGCCCCTGAGAACGGGGGGCCAAACCAACCTCTCCTTTCAGTGTGTTGCGTATCTTTCTCAGGAACAGGAAAAGTGACTAAGACAAATGCTCTGACTGCACCTCCCAAAGCCCACGCCTTGGAAACTGAGTCCCTCAAATTCAAATGTTGACGACGCTGCAACTAGGAAGGCGCCGCGCTCCAGGGAAGGAAGGGCCGCGGGCACCCTCCACGGACGCCCACGCCGCGGGCCACGCCGCGGGCCACGCTCCCCGCAGCCGGCCCTGCCGGGACGTCCACGCACCCAGAGCTACGACAGAAACACGATCCTGTTCTCCAGCCATCACTGTGCCACTGTTCACAATGGCAGACGGACCGCACCACACGCTCGTGAGCACCTGAAGCCGTGCACGCACGAGGAGGACACTGAGTGGACCAGCGATGAGTGAACTACAATTGCTCATCGCAGAGTGGATACGCATCGCATCGTCACAAAAGAGCACACCCAGAAATACTAGGCGAACTCTAAAGAGTAGCTTTTACAAGTGGGAGATGGAGCGGATTCTTACAAAAAAAAAGTAGATGTTATAAAAGACAGAGGTCTGTGGAAACGCTCCAGATTAAACAATGCTAAGCAAACATTGCTGGATCCTGTACTCCATGAAAATAACCTTCCAAGGGCATGATTAGGCCAGTTTACGAAAGTTAACACACTGTAACGGGTTACATAAGGGAACAGTCCTGCTGTTACGAGGAAACACGCGGGGGGAGGGGCTGCCCCGTGTGACAGGCTCCACTGGTGGAGAAGCGTGTATGTGTATGCGTGAGGGTGTACACTGCACACACCAGTGTGCTCCGGTGTGAGAACAGGAAGGGACAAGGGAGAGAGAGAGAGGTGAAATAACAGGAATAAAGTGTTCCTAAGGGAATCCGTTAAAAGGTATATGGGGTTTTTTTTGTACTCTTTATATTTGCAGTATTTCTGTGAATCTGAAATTTTCCAAATGAAACGTTCAAAAGAAGAGGGGTGCTACGGCTCGGATCTGAAGTGTCCCCCAGGGAGCACTTGCTAAAGGCATATGCAGGTGGTGGCACCGATAAGAGGTGGCCCTGATGTCGCTGACGGGGATCCCGCCCTCCTCTTCCACTCCTGCTGGACGTGAGTGGGTGTGGGGCTGCCGCACACGTGCTGCCTCCCACAGGGCCCCCGTGTGGAGCCAACTGGCCATGGACAGAACCCTCCAGAACGTAAGCCAACACGGACCTTTTCTGATTGTAAGCTGACTAGCTCGGGTATTTGTTACAGTAGCACCAAGCTGACTACAGTGGAGGAAAATCCCACTGGGAGGATTCCTGCAGCTGGGCAGCTGGAAGGGTAGGAGAGTTGGGAGGACAGAGACACAAGCTCTGCCTTGTGCTTTTACTGTTGGAAAGAGGTCCGTAGTTATTCTGTAGAATAATATGCTTTGTAACTTAAACACTATCTTTTGTATGCTTTCAAGGATAAAAAGAGAAAACCAGTAAAAAGTATTCCATCTCAGGAAAGACATCTGAGGTTGGTACCAAGTGGAGCTTTTAATACCCCTGATCTGCAAATCCAAAGTCCAAAATTCTCCAAAACCAAACAGAGGCAGACTTCACTGGTCACTGCTCTGAGCTTTACAAATTAAAAATAATTTTTAAATCTCCCTTCCCGCGGTGAAAGAGGCACCTGTCGTCCCGGGACACACAGACAGCAGGACGGGAGGAAAACTGTCCTAGAGGGCAGGAGGGGGCACAGCGCCAGGCGGACCCAGCAGGTCGGCCGCCTGGCAAGCAGAAGAGGAGACCCAGAGGAGACCCAGAAGGACGGACGCAGGTAACGGGCGGGCCAGCGGGGCCCTGGAGAGAGGGGCTCCCCGCACACCGAGAGCAGGGCGCGGGGCGGGCGGTGACGGACAGCTCGCACGGAGTGTGGGCGGAGGTGGCGGCGGGAGGGGCAGGCGCAGCCCTGGACTGCAGACGCCAGGGCAGGGAGCAGAAGCTCTGAAGCCCACCGGGGCCGGACAGCTCCGCCACTGAGTTCGGCGGGCAGCTCTGCGGGAGCGAGGGCCTCGCCCACACTGACGGAGTCGTCCCTTCAGCCACAGTCTCAGGCTCCCAAGTGTCAGTGACCCAAAGTCAACCACAGTCCAAAAGTAGCAAATGAAAATTTCAAAGGCAAAACCTCTTCGTAAGTTCTAAATCGCACGTGTCCTGAGCAGGATGAAACCTTGTACCGTCTCCCTCCTGCCCACCCAGGACGAGACGCGCGCCTCACCCACGGAGCCGTGGCGGACATGCTGCCCCCCATCGGCCGCGAGCAGCCAGGCCCCCGGCCCGGGACTGCAGCCCCCTCTCCTTACTCGCCTCCAGCTTGCTTCAGGGGAGCCGGAGGGGCTGCGCGGGGCTCCCTGAATGGAGAGGCGAGAGCTCCTCACAGGGAGCGGCGGGGATCCTGCGGAGGCTGCTGAGGTCGCCACCGAGACCCGGTCTGCCGCAGGTTCACGTCCCTGGGACCCTGAGGCCCTGCTTCCCGCAGAGCCGGGGACAGCGCCACGTGCCCTGACGGGCGCGAAGGGGGGGTGGGTTCTGTGGCCAACAAAGTGGGCCACGTGGACTAAGCAGAAATGGCCGCATGATGGCAGACAGCCTGATTTTCAAGAGAAACTATAAATCCGCATGATCTGTGATCACGTAAGATCTGTGGATTTTAGCGATGGTTCAAAGTGTCTGAAGGCCAGGAGCAGCCTCCCCCACACAGCTGGCCCGTCGGGGACCGTTTCCCAGGGTGCCACAGCCAAGCGGGAACCATGGGGAGGGCACCCAGCCATCGACACGGAGCCTGTCGCACTCCCGAGCCAGAGGTGCAAGGCCCAGGGGTGCAGGGCTGGCGGAGGACCTGTTCCCTGCCTCTCCTCCGTGCCTGAGTGTATTTGGTGCTACTGTAGCGAAATGCCTGGGAAAGAGTAACTTATCACGAACAGAAGTTGATTACCTCACAGTTTGCAGGCCAGGAGATCCAGGGCTGAGGCCCTGGTGCCCGGTGAGGGCCTCCTGGCCGTGTCATCGTACAGCAAAAGGGCAGAGAGAGCCCGAGGGGCTGGCCTGGCCTTTGGTAAGGAGCCCGCCCAGGGCCCACCGCGTCACGCCGTCCACGAGAGCGAGCCTGGCCCGGGGACCTCTCCCTAGGCCCTTCCTCCCAACAAGGCTGCGCTGAGAACTAAGTTTCCAGGGTATGAACTCCAGGGTCATATTCAAACCATGCGCCCAGCTTCTCCTGCTTTTCCGGAAATCTTTGGAATTCCTCGGGTTGTAGATGCTTCAGCTCAGGTATCAGCCTTCGTCTTCACATGGTTTTCTCCCTGTGTGTGTCGGTCTCTGTACCAAATTTCACCCTTTTATAAGGACACAGTCACACTGGTTTAGGGCCCACCCCGAGGGCTTTCCTTGCGAAGCTCCCATTTCCAGACACGGTCACATTCACAGGTACTGGGGAACAGGACTCCGACACCTTCCACAGGAACAGAATCCAAACCGTGGCACTAAGACAACTGGCAGACACTTGAAGAGCGTGACGAAAGCCAGGCTGGAGGGCAGGCAGGACAGACGCAGGGGCAGGAGTCTAACTTCGGAAGTGGACCCACATCATCCTGCCCAGGGCTCGGTCCCCCGGCTGCGCTCAGGCAGGGGAAGCCTGGAGGGGTCCCGTGCGTTTAACAGATGTCAGAGTCCTCAGCCAGGCTGCACCACGACCCCGGGCCGTGGGGATCTTCAGACCGGGTGCGGCCTCTGAAGGGCACATCCGCCAGCCTGCTGGTAAGTCCTGCCCGACGCGTGGGCGGCCAGGTCCGCCCGGGGGCTGGAGAAGGTGGACCGAACAAATACAGAAAAGGCAAAACGAGCAAAGGCCAGCTGCCAGACCGGGGACGGATTTCTATGCAAGTCGCCGCACTGAAGTCTGTCCTGGCAGGCAGGGCAGCCTGGGGTCATTTTCCAGTCCTGGCAGGGATCCGCTCCAGCCTGATCAAACGCCCGGCAGTCCTCGGAGCCGGGCGCCGCCCAGCCTGCACACATGAGCGGCAGCTGGTGGAGGCTCGGGAAGCTGACGGGAAGCCAGGGCTCCAGGCGTGTCCCCCGCCGGGCTCCGGAGACTCGCTCAGTCTCGCCGCGGCCGGCCACGGGGACCTGGACGCCTGGGCGGGAGCTCCGCGCGGGGCCGCAGCAGGGTCTTCGGGGCCCCGGGAGTGAAGGCAACTGCTTTGGGGCTGAAACGGGCTCCGCCCCACTGCTTCCGGCCTCACCGAGGGCGGCAGGACTCCACCGTCCGCCCGCGTTCTACATGTGCGTCTCTTTCCCTACGATGAAAACTTTGGTACCCAAAGACACGAAGATAATTACTTACGGTTAAATATGCGTGTCTGTGTATAAAATAGTCTCAAAACAATACGGTTTTATGACCAACAATAAAGACTACTGAATGCAGTTTAGGTTTTATTTGTGGGTTTTTTTGGTCTCTTTGTCTTACTTGGAATGCACAAATTATTGCGATTCAAAGTCACTTGAAACAATTCTCTGGGGGGTCAGGCCATCAATTCTGTATACAGAACCATTTGTTTCAGTTTGTTTTTAATGTCAAGGATGGTTTTTATTCTTTTGGGTTTAATTTTGTTTTTTAGTCATTTGAAATGTTTACAAGGTTCCAAAGCCAACTTATAAAACAAGGTATGTGGTTTGGTTTGTAAGCCGGTGGTTTTTATTCTATTGTTTCTTTTTCAAAATAAAAGCAAGTCTGCATAAACACTCCTCTCTACCCACCCCCTATGTGGAAGGCAGCATCTCCACACACGGTGCTGTACCTGGCCTCTTTCAGTCGGTCATACATCCTGAGCATAAAAACGCCACAGTAATACACAGAGAGCGTCACACCACTCCACCCTGTGGACGGGCCAGTTCCCGGTGGACGGGTCTCTGGCAGACTTTGGTCTTGGGCTTCTCCAGTCATGCTGCAAAGAACCCTGCTGACGTGCAATTTCATACTTTTAGGATGAAAGCATTGTGAATCCTTACTCGGTCATCTCGGAACCTTTGGCTGGTGAATTAACATGCCAAACCTCAAGTTCCACATCTGTCAAATGGGGATAACGACATCATCTCTTTCATAGTTTAAGACAAATTGATGTGTTTTAAAATACTCCACAAGGGGTCTGGTGCGTAGCAGGTCATCAGTAGGAGTTTGATGGGTTTTTTATTCCATTTTATTTCACCTGTTTCAGAGCTTAGTCCTTGCAGTTCAGCATCTGCAAGGGCAGAAAAAGACGCACACTTCTGGCTCGCCGGTGGCAGCCAGTGCTCTCACAGGCACAGCCCGGGAGGCCGGGGGGGCCGGAGGACAAGCCTCTGCGTCCGCTTGCCCAGCAAACTCTTCTCCTGCAAAAACCACTCCCTGATTTCTTCTCACCCATGGAACAGCATGAAGTGGGCACAGAACCACACATGCCAGGGTCCCAAGGACTGTCTCAGGGATGGGCATGTGACCCACGGTAACCGGTAGGTGGCTCAGGGATGGGGATGCAGCCCAGGGTAACCAGCTGGTACAGACAGCCAAAGTGGGGAAAAAGATTCTGGGCAGCCAGACAGGGCCAGGTCCTCAGGGAGTCAGTGCAACGAGAGAGACACAGACAGCTGTGGCCAGAGGCGCTTCTGTTGGAGGCCAGGGCTCCAGATAGGAGCAGAAACCCAGCTCTGGGACGGGACAGTGATTTGGGCGAAGAACTGGCACGTGGACAGTGATGAGCGGAGCCACATCCGCCTCCGGTCGGAACACACGAGGGCCAGGGGGTCTGAGACTCAGCCTGCAGCGTCCCAGGGCCCACGCTGGTGTGCAGGGGCCGCTGCTGTACCCAGACACCGTCAGGGCTACGGAGAGTAGCCGCCATCCAACACTGTTAGAAAGTAACGACAAAGCAGCCAAGGCTGCACCTGCAGTCCACGCTCCAGCCCCCCCGTCTTCCACGTGCCACAGGTCGACTCCCCAGGTGAGAGCAGCGTGGGCGCAGAGCGCCCGCTGTGCTCGCTGTGGAAGGTGGGGTCTCGGGCAGCGGGAAGGGACCAGTGTGGGCCGGGCACGACCCCCGAGGGAGAGCTCACTTGACCTTGGACAGGCCGTGCGGCTGCCAGAGGCTCAGTTTTCCCTCTGGGGAATAAAAACCAAACTACTTATCTTGTTGGGTCTCATGAGGATTAAGTGAGATCAAACATGTAAAGTGCCTGGCACTGAGAATGCACACCATAAATAATGACTTTTCTCAAACAGCCTACTCCTTTCTAAATAAGCCTGAGCCGTAGCTCCAACTGTTTATAATCTCGCTGCAGCTGCTGCCTAGCTCCGGGCACTGCATGGCGCGTCCCCTTCCCTCTCGGGACCCAGTTTCCTCTCTTTATAAGGACAGGAATGGCCCCGAATCCTGCTTCTCTGTGGATGGTTTACATTAGCCTTTAGAAATACAGAATCTCAGCACGGATTTGACCTACTGAATGAGAACTTGCAGTTAACAAGACCCCGGCTAATACTTGGATCACTGAAGTCGAAGCCAAGAGCCAGTTCCAGATGCGGCTCACTCCTCTGCTGTCTTTCTGTCCTGGCCACACAGCACGAACCACCATCAGGTGTGGGGCGCGGCCACCCTCCACCCCAGGCTTAGCGCTTTCTTTGACCGCCTGGCTTGGGGCGATCTGATGAATTCCTTAAACCATGTTCTGTGGGCCATTACTATATTATATTAGTCAGTTATTTGTAACTATAATGAAAAACCTGAGTTGGGTACTTTATAAAGGAAAGAGTTTATTTAGCTTATGGTTCAAAGGCCCAGAAAGGTCACCCTGGACCCCATCAGCTCATGGGATGTGCAGGTGCAACAGCAGGGGCACCTGTGGGGAGCACGTGACTGCTCCTCCAGCCCGGATTGCAGAGGACCACACGAGCTGGAGTCAGGCGTTCAGAACAAGCCTCTGCAGCACGCGACCCCAGGACCGGAGAGACTCAGTAGGCCCCGCCTCCCGGAAGGTCCACCCCAGCCCTGCCACGCAAGCTTTTGAGGAGAGGATCCCTGAATATGAACTTAAATGAGCCACACCCCTGTCGTAGCAAGTAGGGGCTGGCAAGTCATGTGCTGCGAGGGACCACCTGTCTACACCACTGTGTAGACCACAGGCAGCCCTGGGTCACATGATGCCAGGATGAATCCCGACCTTGTGCACGCGTCCGAGGGCACTCCCACGACCACCATGGCTGTCACGCAGCTGGTGAGGCACCTCATGAGGCCACCGTCGAGTGGAGCATCCATGGCGCATCATGTGGCTCGCGACTGTAGCCAGTGTCATCGGTACACTTTTCGCCACGCACGGTGGAGCATGCCGGAGTCTCAGGTACTCAGGGGGCTGAAGTGGGTGCGTCAGGCCAGGCCATGCACTTGGCGTCTTTTCTCTAACCGGGAGTACAGGCAGCTTCTGCAAAGTTCAGGGACCAGACAAGGCCTTCCTTCCCTGGCGCTCACCCTCCGGTTCCTGAAGGCAGGAGACACGCCTCCCCGCTGTTCTCACTAAAAGGGGTTCTCAGCATAGCTTCACGTCCTTACGATTAGGAATTTAAAATGCTGTGATCACCGAGCCTAAGTAAATCTACATTTTCCGCTCCTTTTATATTTTCTTTTCCACGACGATGCCCACAGCTGGAGAGACTGTGCCGCCATCTGCACTCCCAGGCTGCAGTGCAAACTGACAACCCCTTCACAGCCATGTGGGAGAAGAAGTCTCCGCAAGTGCTGCTGGGAATGGACACAGGCTCAGTCACCACAGAAACCAACACGGGTCCTCAGAAAACGGAAACTAGAAATCCCATTTGACACATTATACATTGTCTGGCTGTCTTCTCTAAGAACTAAAAACGTGCTCTGTGCCTCCTACACGACCCTCTTCACAGCAGCGCGGCTCCAACAGCTAAGCTCTGAGAGCAGCCTAGGTACCTGTCACAGACAATGGAGAAAGAGATCGTGGTTCACCTATGCAGTAGAGTAGTATTCAGCCATAAAGAAGAATAAAATCTTGCCCCATGCAGGGAAATGGACAGAACTTAAGACCATCATGTTAAGTGAAATAAGTCAGACGCAGCTACACATCACACGGTTTAACTTACATGAGAAACTTAACTTACAAATAAATGAATAAAGGAGAGACAGTGGGAAGTAAGAAGGCAGACTCGCGGGGGTGGGGTAGACAGCCACGGAACAGAGCAGAGGTGCACGGGCTGAGCCTGAGCAGGCTGTGTTTGCTGGGTCTTTATCTTGATTAAACAGAAGAAAAAGTCAAGTTGTACAAAAAAGCATATAGGTACCAGCAAATTATACATTATCACATTTATTTCACAGAGGTAACCTGGGAATTGTATTTTAAAGTGGTAAAGTTGAATTTAGTTTTCTGTTACTTACCCTCACATTTTTAACTTTGCCAATTTCTTATTTAGTTAGAAACAAATTTTCTTTGCTGATAACAAACGAGTATTCAGCAATCACTTGGAAGAATCCACTTCAGACACACCAAAGCCACGGTGTGTGTGAGGTCACCGTGGCCCCATCCCGTGGGCTGTGGGTCCCGTGGCCATCGGCAGCTGACGTCTGACTTAGTCCCCGAGGCTCTGAGCCGAGAGTGAGGGCTGGAAAGCGCCGCCTGCCGCTCTCTCTTCTCCACACGCTGCTAGAATAAGGCTCGGTCACCACCTCCCTGTGTGTCCTTGTGACAAGAACGAGAAGTTTCCAAAATGCCTCTGTTCCGGGCCCAGCCATTTCCAAAACTTTCATGCACAGAGCACCCTGGGCCCTTCCTTCCTGGAGCTGCCCTCGGGCAAGCCCTGCCAGTCAGGCAGGGACGCAGAGGTCGATTCTCGCTGGGAACCTTCGGTCCCGGGTCCGCAGTGCTGTGCCATGGACGGTGGTCGGCTCACTGCCTCTGCTTTGCTTTGAGACAGGGTCTCGCTATGCAGTTCAGGCTAGGTCTGAACTCACTTTGAACCCGAGGCTGGCCTTGAACTCGGAGCGATCCTCCTGCCTCTGCCTCCCAAGTGCTGGGGTTAAAGGGTGCGCACCCCTGCAACCAGGTCTCAGGTGTCCCTGGTGACGCTCTGACACCTGTTCCTGAAACAGTTTATCTACAAAACGGGGATGTGGATGCTTCCCTCACAGCCAAACTACCACGAGGGCCAGCTTCCGGCACTCCCGGGCACCGCGGTGACCAACGGTGCAAGTCCACACGTCCATGTGTGTGTAAATCTGCAGAAATGACCTTTTCCCCCAATATCGCTGCAGGGCCTGAACACAGGGGACCGTCCCCGGAGAGCACGGACACCCACGCCGCCCAACGCAGAGAGCCGTTCAGAAGTGCCGTGTGCTGCGACCGAGCTACAAACACCTGTCCGGACCCAGTGGCGGCACCGGGAATCGGCCCTGACACGAGATGGCACCATGTGGCCCGTGGCAATGGAGACGCCTCATCAGGAGGCGCCACTGGGCGGTGCTGTGGCCGCGCAGACCCACAGGTGCCAACACAGGCGGCAGCGCCTCCGGGCCCCGTCTGCAGGGACCAGGTTCCGCACGGTCGCCGCACAGGAGCGCGCGCGCACACGCAGGCTCCCCAGGGAAAGGCGCATCCGCGCAGGAAGCGGCGCAGGGCTCGTGCGTCCCGCAGGGAGGCCTGACCGGACATGCGCGCAGCGCACTGGGGCGGCAGCAGGCGCTGGTCCGGCCCGGCGGACGGTGACGCTCGCGAGACCCTGGGCAGCGTCCCCGCCCCGCCGCCCGCTGGGGGCTCAGTGCCCGGCCAGGGCTGGCCTCTGTCGCTCCCGCCCTCCGGGCACACCCTCCAGGGGTGTGTCCACCTTGCACACTGCGGCCGGGGACCCGGCCCACCCTCCCGCGGCCTCTCCAGCTCCCTCGGCCCTTCGCGCTGACACAGGCTCCTTCTCCAGACCGGCCTCCCTGGAGGGGATCGCAGCGCTGCGGGGCACCGGGCGCAGGTCCCATGCCAGGCGGGGCGGGGCGGGGCGGGGCCGGAGCAGGTGTTTCGAGGGTGTGGAGGCCACTGCCAGCCGGGGAAGTCGGGGTGGAGGGAGGCCACGCGAGGTGCGCGTGCTGGACCCTCGCTCCCCGCCCACCCAGCCTCATCTGATGCGGCCCGGCCAGGGTGAGCCCTGAGGCCCTCCCCACCGCCGGAAACGGCCTCCGCGCTTTCCCTGCCCGGCGGGGCCGGCGCAGCTGCACCCTCGGGGCCCTCCTGGACGCCCCTCCGCCCTCCTCTGCTCCCCACGGCCGCGGACGCGCCAGAGGACCACAGCGCGGTCTTGGGGTTCTGTGCTGTGGGCCCTGCAGAGCGCCCAAGGCTCGGCGTCCACCTGGCATCCTGGCCTCCGGCCTGCGCATGGCTGCCGCTTCCCCTCATCTTCTGGGGCTGCTCAGGGCCAGAACCGGGCCCTCCTCTCTGTGCCTCTGTCCTGTCTCTTTCTCTCCTTGCAGAACCTTCCTGAGATTCTCCCCTCCCCCCTTCCCCCTCCTCCACCTCCTTGCGTCCCTGCGGTCGCTCCGGACTATCAGAACCGGCGTTCCAAGACCAGCACCGGCCCCAGCCTCTGTCCACCGAGGCCGGCACCGCAGAGCCCAGCCCTTCCCTGCCCGCCCCTGTCTAATGAAGCCCAGGCGACGCGTGATTCTGCTTTGAACACCTGCAGATGAGCACCACCCACCCGCTCCTTGCCCTCACTGGCAGCCGCGTGACGCACTGAGCACCCTGCCAAAGGTCTGGCCCCTCCCCAGACACGTGCCACCCAACTAAAATGCCATCCTGCTCAAACGTGCTCTGCCCGCACTGGCTCTCCCGACACGGTACCCAGTGCTAGCGGTCGACACGCTGATCAGCCTCCCGCCACGTGTGGACCTTGGATATCCCCCTGTGTGAAGGCCTGGGCACCGCCAGGGGCGCCTTGGGATGGGGGTCTCACAGGAGGAAGTCAGGCCCCTGGCGTGTGCCCTTGGACGGAGGGGCAGAGCCTTTCCTGTCTCTCCCGTCACCTGCGTGAGAGGCGTCTCCACTGTGTCCTCCCGTCCTGTCCTCCCAGCCCACTGCAGGCCGGATGAGCCTGGAGCCTGGAGTTAGAGGGCCCCTCCTCCTCCAGAGTCGCTCGCCAGGCGGCCCGCGACAGACAGGCCGCGGGGACAGTCCCCTCCTGCCGTGACGCCGTCCACCCGCCTCTCCCGCTCCACACTCTCAGGCACCATCTCTGCCCTCTCCTGTGTCCCTGCCCCATTCCCGGGCTGCGCCACACTACGGGCTTCACGTGCCCTCTTTCCAGTCCCTGCCTTCCCCCCCTTCCCTTCAGTGCTGCTCACGGAGCGCAGGCCCTACTTCTGCCGGGCCGGCACCTGGCCCCTGAGGATGCCCCAGCTCCTGCCTGTGCTTCTCCACCTGCCTGGCGATGCGGGCACAGTGGCACACTCAGCGCCGAGCCTGGGTGGCGTGGCATGGAGAGTGTGCCAGCTGAGGCAGACTCCAGACCTGAGGAGCCACCCGCCCTGCACCGTCACCACCAGTCCGCCCGTCGCCCGGGCCCAGGGCTGCGTCTGCGGTGTGAGGCCAGGCGCTGTTTCGTAAGTGTGAGCCGGCGGCTGCCAGCCTCCTCCGCAGCCGACGTCGGCTCCCAGGCCCCAAGGGAGTGAAGGGCTCAGCAAGCCGCAGGGAGCACCCTGCCCTGCGCTCGGCTGCCCATGAGTCTGCCAGAGACAGAGGCGGCAAGCCCTCCACTCAGCACTGCGCAGCACAGGAGGCGGTGGCATCTCGAGTCCAACCCAGAGACGCTCCAGCCCAGCAACAGGGCCTTTACTTCTGCTGGGGACGCCCCTCGCTGACCCTTCTTCCCTCCTTGCCAGCTCCACGCCCACTCCCAGCCCCTCTGTGCTGACGGGGGCTCCCAGCTCGGGACAGAGCGCGCAAGCAAGGCCAGACTTGCAGAGCCAGCGCCCCTCCGAACACACAGGCCACAGGCCGCGGCCCACGGTCGGAGCTGCAGGGGCGGGCGTCCCGAGGCCCCCGGGGTGGCCCAGTGGGAGACAGCGAGGCAGGACTGCGGGTGGCCGCGGCCATCTCTGGGCCAGCCGTCTGCAGCTCCGCAGGCCCTGCAGGGCAGCCGGACTCCGACCTACTGCCAGCGCCCAAGGTGAGTCCGAGATCAGGGTCTGCTAGGACCCAGCGTATGCCTGGCATGTCGTGAGCACTCAGTAAATCTACTAGTTTAATCTACTGCATTTAGCTGTCCAAACAGTACTACGAAATGAAAACTTTAGAGGAATAAAATTTTCATATGGCATTATTCCTTAGAAACTATTCAAAACCAACAATTAAGAGAAAGATCAAACGTCCATCAGTTGATGAACTTCAGATGAGGTGTGTTAGGTCCCTGCTGTGAAGCCGGCTTTCCGTTCCACAGGCAAAACACACAAGATAGTTAGGTTAAAAAGAGAAGGACTTCGTGTTGCCTCGTGGTTTTAGAGGGCCCTCTGCGACGGCCTGCCCTCCTTTCTTTTGGGCTGCAGTGGAAGCACAGGGCCCAGCAAAACCGCTCAAGAGGGCGAGAGGAAGGGCTGGGCCAGCACTCCCCACTTGAGGGCTGAGCCCACGCCCCCAGGGACGGCATCATGTCCCCACCTGACACCTGCACAGGATCGGGGGAGAGGTTTGATTCATCCCTGGCCAGCTCCGGCAGACAGCAGACTGAGGGATGGGAGGACCAGCAGCTCCAGCTAGCAGTGAGGGGCGGAGCCGGCAGGACACCTTCCAGGCCACCCCCACAGTGACCCCACAGCAAGCGACCCCATAATGCAATAAGATACCCAAAGCTCCCGGGCCTGAGCACAGGAGGCCTTGGGGACATCTAGACAGAGACCTGCAGCCCCCCACAGCCGCTGTCTGCTACAGGTGCCACCACCTCCCAGCGGTGCCAGCCTTGGGGCCACACTTGTAACGCACATTCTCGGTGGGGGCAAGTTTAAGACTAGGGTATCTTGAACCATAAAAAAAGCACGCAGTACTCATTAGGTTTCATTGTGCATGAGCCTTGGAAAGAGTTCCGGCCCGTGAAAGAAGCCAGACACGGAAGTCCGCATTTACATGGACTCTCCGCACTGGGCAGATCCGCGGAGCTGGGAGGCAGATCAGAGGCGTCAGGGCCGGGTGGGCTTATCGGGAGAACTCACTGCCTCCTGACGGGGCTGCGCTCGCTGCAGGCGATGAGAAAATGTTGGAAACAGGCCGCGGTGACGGTAGCTGAATATACTCTGAACATAAGTAATGCCACTGAATCATACACTTGAAAAGGAAAATTGGAAATGCTGTGTTATATACTTTTACTTCAATAAAAACATTTTTAAAAAGAATAAGATGTTCTAGCACATGAAAGTTCTGGTTTGTCTAAAAAAGGAAAGAACTCCTTTGCTCCGTGCTACACGAACCCTGAGGACTTCCAGAGCTAACCAGACAAAGGTGTCTTGGGCCCTTGGAGACTCATGGCGTGAAATGAAATTTGGAAACACGACCTGGATGTTTGGGTTTCTACAGTCTGCGAGCAGAAGGGGGGAAATGAAAAGCTAACTGGCCGAGTTACTGCTTTTGGAAAACAGTCAACCACGGAGTCAGCTTTCGCCCCTCTCAAATGAAAGCCTGGAGAGTCAGCCCACGAGCCCAGTCAGACGCGTCCCGACCGGAAGAACAAGCAGTCTGGTCTCAGTCGTCTGCTGAGGCCCAGCTGGCGTCCGGGCTTTGCTTCCGCGGTGCTGAGGACCGTGCTCCAGGCCTCACACTCACGAGACAAGCACCCAGCACTGGCTCGACCCTGGGCCTGCCACGGTCGGCCATGTTGGAAGCCCTGTGTCGGCCACACGGTCCAGGCTCAGCGGACCAAAGGGTCCTGTCAGAAACAAGGTACCCAAGGCGGGCGATGAGCCTGCATTTAGGGCAACAGTATAGTGTTGGACCACAGGACAAGGCATGTGCAAGTGTGTGCGTCTGCAGACACACGTGTGCTGTCTCTGATCTCTACAGGGCCTCGTGACACGGCCAGCACCAAAGCTGTGACCTAGGCAGGAACTGAGCACACATGGCCCTGCCCAGTGACCAGCCGGCGCATGGTGACCGACGACCCCCTCAAAGGACACGTCCAGGAAGAGCTCCCTCGGCTCCTAATACAGACGCC
>PVIC010001396.1:14314-92723 GCA_004025085.1 Thryonomys swinderianus | reverse complement strand
AAAAAAAAAAAAAAAAAAAAAAAAAAAAAAAAAAAGGTGTGGTGAGCTGGGGCCTGGGGTCTTTTACTACCCAGAGTAGCATGGATCAGGCTCAAACTTATCCTCAGTGAACCTCGTTTCTGCCTACTTATTATTTCGCCGTGTGCCGCCGACTCACAGGAGACTAGAACCTAATGAAAGGTTCTAGTTACGTTCCCTTCCCCTGGTTCCCACAATATCCCACCTCCAGTTCACAAAAGATGATGCTAATGTTTCCCACTTAACCTGAGCTCCTCACCCAGATGCTCTTGCCTAAGAGGTTCTGGATGAAATTTTCCACCAAAGCCAATGATGTCAAGAGCCACTGTTGTGTGGTGAGCTCTATGTCATTCATCCTGTCACTAGGTTCAGAGTGTGCATTTCTGCCAAGAAGTGGGAAGGAGTACATAGACATTCTTCCCATGATCCTTGGAATCCCAGATAGCCCGGAGACAGTCTGCACCCCATTGTAATGGCATCAGCACCCCATTCCTCCTCCAACACTATTATCTAGAGAAAGGGACCTACACTTGTTGGCCCACATCCCATGGGCAACTGCAAAGGGCTACAGATGAATTTTCAAAGGGACTAGCTGGTTGTTGTTGTCAGGTATATCTCTCTGTTTGCTTGGTCTTTGGTATGAACAGGTTACATGGCCTCTCTATGTCTCCAGCTGGTCTCCGGACTTGGTAGGTAACAGGAGCAAGTCATGTGGTCTTTCCATGCTTGCTCTACCCAGCAAGAGCCCTGACTACAACATTGTTTAGGGTCAAAAGAGAGAGAGAAATCAGGAGGGGAAATGTTGTCTATTGTTTTAGCTTATTTCCATTCCTTTAGTGGTATTGTTTCTTTGGAGATAAAATACATCTGGCAAATAAAATAATGCACCAGGCTTCCAGAAGGCAAGGATCTACTTACACATGCCCAAAACCAAGTCATAGGTAAATTCTTTTTACAATACTTGTGAAACAGAAAATCTATAATACCAAACCACCTGGTGAAAGAACTCTCGAAATTCAGACCTACATTTACTGAGCACAGCCCCTATTGATGCATAGAGGAGCTGAGGGATGGCACCAAGGCAAAGCCAATGCCTGGGTGAGTGCCTGAAGCCCCACAGGGAAAGGCAAAGTTAGAAGAATCTCAGTCTTGCTGTGGGCTTTTATGAGACACAAGGACCCCAGGCAATTGAAAGTGAGCTCATCAAAGCCCTGTTCTCACTCCCATGCTGTATTTTAGAACCAAGGCTGGAGCCTAAGGGGCCCACACAATAGGGCTCTGCCGAAACCCTGCAGCCACACCAGCCTCCTCACACACCATTCCTTCTAGCCTGGGAGCAACACAAGGCATTCCAGTCACCACTGGTTTTTCTGAACTCACCCAAGTGAGCTCATCGGTCTCTGTATACATGGTTCCCCAGGCTGGAAACTGTTTTGTTACCTTTGCCTGGCAAAGATCTACTCACTTCTTAGATTTTGGCATAAATGAGACTATCCCTTCAAAGGCTCACAGTTCCTCACTATTCCTCTTCTCTCTCTCTCTTTTTTTTTGTCTTCCTTTGCACTTTAATCACTTCTTTGCAAAATTTGTTAAATACCTTTCTTCTCTGTGTGCATCAGGGATACTGTGAAGACAAGGGCCATGTCTGTATTTTGCTGCCCTATGTAACTGAGTGCCTGTGAGATAGTGTGGATGTTTAGAAAGAATGAATGATTAGAAGTTTTCTTTATTGAGACCTAGGTCCTTGGCCAGAGATTCAAAGAAAGGATCATATTGGGAGCCAGTTGTGGTAGTATATGTCTGGAACACCAGCACTCTGGGAGGCTGAGGAAGAAAAAAACCTAAGTTAGGGGCCAGCCTGGGTGATTTAGTGATTTAGACTCTGTCTCAAAATAAAAATAAAAAGGGTTGGAGATGTAGCTCAGTGCAAAGGCCCTGTGTTCAATCCCTAGCAGCAGGAAAAAAAGAATAAAAAGAAATATCTCTGTTGCCCCAAAGATCTGTTTCTCCAAAGGTTCCTTCTGCAGGAAGGCATGTGGGGGTGGCTTCACCCCAGGGCCCCGTACAGTGAGGCACACTGAACAGAAGGCTAGGGCTGACCCAGCCCAGTTCTCATAGAACCATATGCAACTAAGGCCCAGACAAACATAGTATTCCACTCAGGGTCACACAGCAAACTCATGGCAGAGTCAGGACTAGCAAGGGGCTCTGCAGACAGCCTGACTTTCCCAGCAAACTCTTGAGGCTTTGTTACACCAGGAGTGAGACAGATGCTTCTTTCTGTTAAAAGTCCCATGTGATTCTTCATTTGACAGTCATCTCCTCAAGCTTGGGCCATCTCTCTCCACATCCATAAAACAACAAAGTTAAGTGCAGCTGGGTAGAGGAGAGGCGGTGAGCCTGGACACTCAGGGCCAAACAACAGGAGCAAACACTGCTCCTGTCTGGAGCAAAAGGATTAAAGAAGGTTGACCAAGAATAACACCACATTGTCAGGGACAGCTAGAACTGAAAGGTCAGAACTAACTGGCAATGGTGGGAATCTCATTCTGTCTCTAACGCTGTAATTCCAAGCAGGGCATGGGCACGCAGAGTCCATCACTGCTCTTTATTCTCCAGAATATTTTTAGTTTGACCAAATCCCACTTTTATTTTGATTTGTTCTATTTTGGGATCCTAGCGCATTCATATTTCATGTTATAATCTTCATAATTACTTGAAGGGAAATTTAATTCATTCATATCTGATGCCCACAAAAGCTAAATTTCAGTCATTTTCTATTTTTAAAAGGTGTGTGTGTTTTAAAAACAACTATATTTGAGCCAAAAAAAAGAAATATAATATCAGGTCAGAACTCATTAAATACTGTTACTCTGAAAAATTCTCAAAAAATTCTTTCACTTATTTCTCCCACCCCCCCCCAAATGAGGGTTGTACAAATTCATAAGAATAAAACAAAAAACCTAGATTAAAAAAAAATGGGAAGCTTAACTCCCTGCTGAAGAGGTCTTACTGATGGGTAAGCCCTAAACTTCCCAGCTTTCCTGGGTCAATTTGGAGGAGCAAAGACCTCCAACCATTCATAAGTGCAAAGAGGAGAGTAGGGAGAAAAATACATGCCCACCAAAATGAGAAAACCTACACATATCCCCCCAAAAGGAGCATTCAGACTGCTTGTCAGCCGCCTTCTGACAAAGCCACTAGAGTCTATTCACTGGCATTTGCATAAACGCTGCCATGAGTTCACCATTGCTGCTAGCGCTAATGGTACATAAAGTAATTTAGTCACTTCTCCCGGCATTCTATGTCAGGATGATGAGCACCAGCACTTTGCCTTGTTGCATATTAGATCATTAGATAATAAAGTGTTAGCGCATGCAAGCTGACAGGGTCTCTGTACTCTCGCGTGGTGAGGGCACCAAATTTTGCCACAGGGGAAGAAACAGAGAAGCCCATGCCACAGTTGGCCTTAGATTCAAGTAAACACAACCCGAAACTCAAGAAAAACACAATGACCATAACAGCACTCCCCAGCTCCCCAGCACACAGTCTGAGTCACTGGAGGACCAAGCAGGCACACAGGTTAGCGCATCCACCTCTGAAGGAGGCCACAGTGGTCACAAGTTCCTGCTTTTCCAAAATTTGGAACCCTGAGAGCAGTTACATTTTTTGAGGCTGCCTCTTTCCACAACTACACATCTTCCATAAACCTACTGCTTAAAGAAGAAACCTCAGTAAGTGTTCCCATAAATATCCAGCCTGAGAAAATCCCAGTATTTATGAATGAAAAAAGGAGGGAGGGGGAATTACCATGAGCTATTATATGCCAAGATCCACCCTCATTAGGCCCTGCAAGTTTCTATGAAAACAATCACCTTTGTCAACATTCATGTGTGAAATACGGGGACATTGGTCTGAGAACAAGGACTTTGAGTCCATGGGTCATTCAGGAAAGATTGCGTGAAATATAAACCATGATCTTGTCTCCACTTATATGCAGAAAGGTAAGTCACAAAAGGAACTTTCCTCCAACAGTCTGACAACCAAGATATAAATAGAGATATGCAGAGTTGCTTAAAATAATTCAGGCTACCTGTAAATGAGGTGGTAAAAAGCCCAGAATGGGGGAAAATGAAGATTGCCACAGGTCTCCAAAATGAACATGCTTTGCAGACTCTGTGCAGAGGCTGTTTGAGGCAAGGGTGGGAGGGTGGAGAGACAGAGGAGTGAATGATTCAGAAACAAGACATTTGAAAGTAGGATTTTTCAGTGGTGAGATACAGCATCACTCTCAAACCCACATGAGTTAGCAGAGAGGTCCACTCCCACGTTACCAAGGAGAGTTCAGTAGTTACCCTGTGCTGAGTAGGTATTTATGTATTGGCTTGAAGTGTCTAAACGAGTGGGTGGTTATGTGTGGTTAGTTGATTCACTGCAGAGGAACAGATTTCTGCGTCACTGTACTGTCACTTCATCTTTACCAAGGATCTGAGTGTGTCTACCCTTTCATTACACCAGAGAAAAATAAAGAGAGGATTTGGGATGAATGCGAAGACCTGAACTGAGAGGCATGGGACATAGTCGTGTTCCCAACAATGGCTATTGGTATGTAATGAAATGTCACCATTTTCTTGAGGTGTATCTTAACATGGCCATCATAGGCTGATAAACAGATTCAAATGAATAATAAAACATTGCCATTAAAATTTAGAGTAACAGGTGCTGGGGATTTAGCTCAAGTGGTACCAGGCCTATTTTGGAAGCACAAGGGCCCAAGTTCAATCCCCAGTACTGGAAAAAAAAATTTTAGAGTAATAAGGGCAATGGATTTAGCTCAGTGGCACCACGCCTACTTAGCAAGCAAAAGGCCCTGAATTCAACCCCTGGTACTGGTGAAAAACAAACTTAGAGTAATACACTATCCCAAGTAAAATTTTCATATGTTCTCCTAGCAAAGGGAAGTCTTGAGCTGGGGGAACATGTAAAGCTGTTTTCAGTCAGGGTCTCAAGTAGAGTGTGATACATTCTTTCTAAGTGTCCCCCTCCCCTCTGGCTCCCTTCAGTGTTTATACATTTTGTAATATTTATGAACAATTAAAAGTCACTCTTACCCGAACACCTGGCCCAGTGGGTTCCCTTTTCCCTTAGCGACCCTGGCTGAGGCCAGGGCAGCAGACCATGCACTGCCTCAACAGTCCCCACCCAGCCCACTTCCCTCATCAACACTACCTGCTCCCACCCAAAGCACAGATTAGGTTTGTCTTTTTACAGCCCTACAGATCTTCATTTTACTAAAATGGAAGTCTACCCCCTATAAAGCTAAGGTGATGTGTCCAAGATCACACAGAGGCCATCGTGAAATTAAGAAATGAATCTGGGCTTCCTGATACCTAATTTTAAGACTTAGTCTTATACACCACATTCCAAAACAATACTGTAGAGTTCCATTCCTTAGAGACATTCTTTCTAGAAGGCTATATTTTGTTTGTTTGATTTGGGTTCTGCTGCTGCTATTGTTGTTGAAGGGACAATTGCCATGGTATCTTACTCTCTTATAGGTTTCCTGAGACCAGAGATGGGAAATAGATGTTGGCCATGCTTGGAGCATCCTTTCAAACTTTGAACTTTGTAAATTTCAAATTGATGATCAAATTTTTCCTCCATGTGGGGCAAACCCACTGCGACTACTCAGTCACGATAGAAAAGATAACCTCAGTTCCTAATCCAGAACCCCTCAAATTGTGTCCACCAGTATTTACCTAGCTTTTCTTTTTCCTTTCACCTAAACACCTTTAGTCACACAGTACCTCCAGAGGTATTAAAAATGCAACATTACTTTTAAGCGAGTATCAGAATAATTTTAAGTACAGAAATGGAACTAGGAATGTAATCATGAGCAGGTATTTCAAATGGCCTCCTGCAAAAAGTAATATCCATCCATCTCAGCACTAATGAAACCATAAAGAAGCAGCTTTTGAAAGATGATGGTTTCCTTTAAAAGACTGTAAAACTGGATGTGGTAAAGAATTCCTTCTAAGAGTGCTACATCTGGCTAATTAATAAAATGTACTGTTTGTACATTCCTCAAGCACAGGGGAAAAATGGCAAAAATGATGACAGTGGTGTGTTTATTAAATTGGGATGCTGGCAGAAAAGGGAGTTTTCTGTCTTACGAATTATATCATGGACAGTCTGTGGCCCATGGAAAAATCAGGCAATCAGGTGATAATTTATGTGGTGGAATCCTGCTGGCCTAGCAAATTGGAAAGTGAAGTGAAGAAAACAGGTTAAGAGTTTAACTTGAGTAGGTTAGAGAAAGTGTAGCAGGGTGATTGATATCCAGTAGGGTCTCAGTCACTGACTCTTGGATAGACGGATGGATGGTTGGATGGATGAATAAATGGATTGTTGGATGGATAGATGGATGGGTAATGTAGATGGAGAGATGAATTGTTTACATAGACAGGAAACAGAGAAATATCTAGACATGCACCCAGTCCAACATGTTTCTGCTGAGTAGTGTTCACTCCCCTGGAAACGAAATTTTATCTGCTTCCCCTCAGTCCTCTCATAGGCACCACTGATTTGCTCTGATTCTCAAGATGAAAATGATTTCTCCCTCCCAAAGTCTACCTCCAGGAAGCAAGCTCTATTAAATGGCAATGAAGAGAGAGCTGTGTACAGGACACAGGAGCCACAGTTAGCCTGGGTGTCACATTTAGAACACACTTCCGATATAGATTTTGGACCTGATTTCCAACTGAAATTCAACAGGTACACCAGCAGGTTCCTGTGGTCTGTTCTGATTTTTCCCTATGGCCTGGACATTTCCTTATCTTGTAGTTAAATGGTAGCTTAAAATGAAGTAGTTGTGTAGGTTTGTTCTCCTTGCAAGCTGAAGGAAAGAGTTGTCAACTATTCTGGAGCCCTGCAACAAAACAGAGGGGGGCCTCTAGATATCTCCCTATCTTTAAATACTCAAAATCTTATTTGGTAGAGTAAAATCCCAGAGGATCATATTGTTCGAAAGAATATCTAGAATTTGAAATAGTAGAAAATATGGTGGAGTGGAAGGAAGAAAAACAAATAAATTCACAGTTAAAGTAACAATGCCAACCAATGAAAATGATTCGCCTACCATGTTCCAGATAAGAGGGCGTACCTTCCGAGGGGTCAAGCCTCCGAGCCCTCCGCCCATGCTTCGAGTTATTATGAACAAACATGTTATCAGAGACTGCCAGGACATGGCCATCCACGTTGACTGTTGTAGACACCACGACCTAGAGACACAAGAGAAAAATGAATGAACATTTTAATATAAAAGCATGGTGGGTAATAAACTCAAGTTAAATAAATAACAGCTGGGAGCTGAAGAAAATTGCATAGCTATTTCACATAATAACTGGTGCTTATGCTGTACAAGTCTAACAGGAGGAGCTATTGATGAGTGGGTCTTTGGCATGGAACGCTTTTGATGCAGTTTTAAGTAAAATTGCACAGTTTATAGTTATACAGCAGAAGGTACACTGTTAACCATAATTTTAACAAGAGGAACTTTATTAGCATATATTTTACACGAGGGTGGTTGTGTTTCACCTAAATTACCCTTCAGTTTAGACACTGAAGTAGATATCACAGTTGATCATGCAAATAAAAGTCTTTTGAATCTTTAAAATATTTCCTCCCCACTGTGTCGGGGTGAAGAGGATAGAGAAATGAAAGAGAGAGTTCAGTGAGAGCTGGGATGCATTTTTCTCTCCTGGGTATCTTGTACTTTTTTCTTCCCATGTTAGTTTGATTAATCAGACCGAAATCTCCCTCACCACTATCACCCTCACGCCACCCCTCCTAAAAAAATCCCTGTTAATTAAAGGTCTCAGATCTGTTGCAAAGAAGAATCGTGGGACTGGCCCAAGCATCATTCGAACACCCAACCCATTTCATAAACTGACTCTGAGTCAGGTTTGCCAGAAGGGACCAAAGTGCATCAGAGAACCTTGACTAAAACAATGAGTAAAAATGACCTACACTTCTCCTTATACGAAACGGGGAAGGGGATTAACACTGAAACCCCAGAGATATGTTTATTCATGTGACCTCTTACAACCAAATATAATAATTGTCTGTAATTGCAGCCTCAGCTCCCACCTCATGCTTTGACATGAGAAACAGCAATCAGCCAGCTCCCGTTTAATCCACCTATTATGTTGACTAATTAACTTTGCCCGACAGTTTATTTCTTCCTCCATTATCAGCCCCTGTCAGCTGCAAGCACCCTGCAGCATAGGGGAAACCTCGGGCTCTTTGATTGATCACCAATAGATTGACATGCAGATTAATTTAATTAGAATCACCTCACTTGAGAAATGAAAGACAATGGCAAGAGGGCTAATAGATCTGCTCTCATAATGAGGCGAGCCTCCAGAGCGAAGGCTGAGGCTTTCTGATTTATTTTGCTCTATTCCCCAGTTGCTTGGGAAAGATTCTGGCTTTAATTGTTCTTGGTTTTGAGAGGCATTAACCTCTGAAGAGGTGTGCTGCTTTGCAAAGGTTGGCCCGAACTGAGGCCTCGGTTGCTGAGGAAGCCCTTTGTCCCAGTCTTCTCCTAGGGTACTAACTTCCAGACCCTCGTGTCACATGGCGGGTTTTATCACCTGAAGGGTCCTGAAAAATGCCAGGATTTGTTCCCTGCCTGGGAATTGTCAGCCCTGCCTGGCCAAGAGCTTCCCTCTTTCAGTTCCACTTCTCACCTACCGTGGTGTCCTGTGGGAAAATCTCACTGTCCCTCTGGTTCACCTAAAGCATCCTGGAAATAAAAGCCCTTTCCCAGAGCCTCAGAGGGGTCAGTGAACTGAAAAATGGGAACCCCGGCTCATGATATATCACTCAGCTGATTTTATTTTCCAAATCTATGCTATTTATGGCAAATAACTGAGAATCCATCCCAAGGTGTTCTCCTTCATCATTACAAAATCCAAAATTCTGACAAATCATTCTTGGGAAGACATGGAAGGTGTGCGTGGCAGTTTGCAAGATGGTTCTTCTCTTTATTCACAACTGAGCGATGAGGTCTGACAACGTGATGCTGATATGTCCGCCCCATCAACTGTAGCTTAATTTAAAAGGAGGAGGAAGTGGGGAGATGGTCTGTTATTTTTCAAAACCATTAAGTGCAGTGGCAAAGTCAGTTTCATTTAGGGCAACAGAAACTCACTCTTCTTTTTGTTGACTTTGTAGGACAGTAACAATTATGTAACACAGCTAGTTCTTTCAAAGAAATGTTGATTTACTACAAGACCACATTTGAGTGGTCACTGGAGTCGTTAGCTGAAGATACTATAAAAGGAATCCTAAATGGTGTCTGTTTCCAGGGTCAGGAAATAGAAAGTGGTTATTCTAGAAGTGTGTCTTAAGAGGAAAAGAAAGCAATGACAATTCAGCATGCACCTGTAAGACACAAACACTACAAATTTATGGTTTAAAATAGTATCTTTTAAAAACACTGTCATCTAATTCCTAACATTGAATAACAATGTGCAGAAACGGTTAAGGGGAAAGAAACTATAACATATATGTTTTTCTTTTCTCAGCAAGAGATGGGCCACTGTAGCCACATATATAACAGACTCACTCTTGAGGCCAATCAGAACTAAAGAAAAGATAATACAGAGAATCCTGTGCCATCATTTCTTGAAAATGAATGGCTTGATTGTCCCTCAAAAATTCATAGAATGACCTCACTACCCCAATATAATCTCTCCTCTTCCAATTTCAAAGGATGAAGATTTAAATAAAATATGCTCATATTAATCCACAGAGAAAGGAAAAATATTTGTGAGATATAAAAGGAATACTGAAGATTCCTTTAAAATTAAGCCAATAGTAGGAGGGAAGAAGGCCTTTATGATTCAATACAAGATTAATGAGGTGCTGACATATGCATGCAGTCAAGGGAACAGACCAGCCTGCCAAATCTGCAGGCTTCCCAAACTCTGTCAATAAAACACAGCTTGAATTTGGGACACACAAACCTAGAAAATTATTTTACCTTTGGATTCAACTACTTCTTCTCTCTTTACCCCAAGAATGAGATGATGCTACTCTGAGGAACAGGTATGCTTACAATTGCATGGTTTCTGTTATAGTTAAACCTTTACCTTCTAGAGTCGCACTGTACAATCCAGTATAAACATGTAACTATTTAAATTTAAACTAATAAAACTAAAAATTCCTCTTCTTAGTCTCCATAGCCACATTTCAAAGGCTCAGTTACCACAGGTGGCAGGTACCTACTGCAGTGGACAAGGCAGACAAAACATTTCCTTCCTTGTAGAGTGCTTTATTGGTGCTGGAATGATTTTGAAATAATTTGTGTCAGTTGATTCATGAGGATAAATCGTATCTCATGAAAATCAGTGGCAGGAATAGACAGTTGCCATTTTGTAAGTGATGCCAAACAAAACATTCAAAAGGAGGTGCTGGGGTAATAAATTAAAGCATTATAGTTATTATAAAAAAGAATAGAGAGCCAGGCATGGTGGCTCACACCTGTCATCCCAGCACTCGGGAGGCAGAGGCAGGAGGATTATTGTGAGTTCGAGGCCACCCTGGGCTACACAGTGAACTCAGGGCCAGCTTGAACCACAAAGCAAGACCTGCCTCAAAAAAAAAAAAAAAGTATTTCTGACCAATCAATGTAAAGACCTTTGTCCTCAAAGCACAATGTCATGCAATTTAAGCCTCTTAGGAATTGCAGTTCTCATTGATTTGAGTGATTTTGCTTCTAGAATATTTCTTCACCTTAAGCTGCAACATTCTAGACCTGAAACCAGATGAATCCCCACTGCTTTGACAATAGTCTTTAAATTAGGTATCTTGTCATTGTATTCTGCTTTTCCCAGTAACTCATGTTAGTATAAGTTTTGGAGTCATTTGTACTGATTCATTTTTTCCTCACTACCATGTCATAGTCCACCCCCTCTTCCCTTGAGGTCACACAGGATCCCTTTTTTGTAGTCCTAACTACAAAATCTAGGTTTTAAGAAATAGAAGCTTTCATGAACATATTTCCCAAAAATACAAGTGGCTAAATCTATCATGAGTAGAAGATGACATTAAGTAGCAGCCCATGCAGAAGAGGGAGCTAGGAAAAAAGCAATCAGAAGACGTAAAACCTGCATTTTTGCACATTTCTCCAGTAGACAAAGAATCAGAGGAAAGACTAATCTATACAAATATTTTCAATCTTTACATTTATAATATTTTGGCAGTAAGTACCTCCCTCCAAAAAAATAACCATTTCGGCAAGTTAATTTGGGGGAATTATTCTTAAAAATTATAAATCTAGCTGGACATGGTGGCTTACACCTGTAATCCCAGCACTCAGGAGGCAGAGGCAGGAGGATTGCTGAGTTCAAGGCTTTCCTGGGCTACATAATGAGCTCAGGGCCAGACTGAACTGCAAAGCGAGACCCTGTCCCCCCAAAAATATTATAAATCCTGGTTTTCAATGCTTACACTGGAAACTCAGTAGAAGAAACTTAGTGGTAAAACTGCTTTGTCCCATCCATACACACTTTACCTCTGAGTCCAGCTTATTTTATTTTTGCATTAATCCAGAGACCTGGATAATAAGGATTTAGAAGGAATAATCTTAAGTATATGAAATAAATAGCCAATGAGCAACATTCTGTGAAATAGTACTCAGCAATTAAAAATACAAACTATTGAGACATCTGTTTTAATCTTCAGGGTAATATGCAGAGTGAAAAATAAAAACAGTTCTGAAAGGTTACATACTGCATGATATGGACTAAATTGTGTTCCTTCTCCAACAATTCAAAGGTAAATCTCTTATCCCCAGTACTTTAGACTGTGACAGTACTTGGTTATGTTAAGGCAGTGCCACTGAGGTGGCTGCTAATCCAATTTGACTAGAGTTTTGAGAAGAGGAGAAAATTTGGGCACATCAGAAACAGGTGAGCATGGGAACTGTAAAGGTATGAGGGGAGGATCATTGTGGGAATGGAAACACCCAATAGTCCATCTGTGGTGGTAGAGCTTGGAACCTATACCTGCCATAAGATTAAAAGAATTACGCACACAATGAGTACACTTAGGGAAATTTGAATAAGTGGAGTGGATCATTGCCTTACCCTGTAATATTAGGGTACAATTTTGCAAAAAATTCTATTATTAGTGAAGGAGCTTGATTAATACATAAATACATGAATGTTTCTGTCTTACTTCTTACAGTTGCTTTAAGAATCTACAATTACAACAATAAAAGATTCAACTAAATATAAGGCATCAGCAACCAAGATGTCCTTCAGAGGGTGAATGAACAAACAAACTGGTAATCCATACAATGGAATACCATTTAGTGATAAAAAGAAATGAGCTGTCAAGCCACAAAAAAGGCATGGATGAATCTTAAATGCATATTACTAAGTGGAAAAAAAAAGCCAATCTGAAGAGACTGATTCCACCAAGTGACATTCTGTAAAAGAAAAAACTTTGGAGACAGTAAAAGAGCTCTAGTTGCTAGAAGTCTGGGAGGAGGGAGGAATAAAGACATGGAGGAGGGGCTTCTTAGGGTAGTGAAATTATCCTGGGTAGTACTGTAATAATGGATACATAACATCATGCATTTGTCCATTCTGATAGAATGTATGACACACATATGGTCTTTAGTTAACAATAACATACCGATATTGGCATAGCAATTGAAACAAACGCATCACATACCACAAGATATTAACAACAGAGGGAAGAGAGGGGGAGCCTTGTGGAAGTATAGGAGAATTCTCATGGACTTTCCACCCATGTTTTATTCTTATAAATCTAAAACTGCTCTATAACATAAAAAGTATACATACTTTAGGGAATTAAATTTCTGCCAATTCCTTCACAGTCTACCTTTTCCCACTACCTGTCTGCTAACGCACTTCTTTACAGATCAGTCAAATGGTACAGAGTCAACTAACCTTACCATTTTCAGTCTCAGATCTCAAATGTAGCAAGAGGAACAATTGCAGAAAGGAAATTTATATACATCCAAAATATGGTTGTATATTAAGTATTAAATAACTTTTCTCTGTTGAGGGCCACGTTTACTCCATGTGGAAACTGGTTATTTCATATACATGGGAAGCTCTGAAGTGACAGTTTTATATAGCTTGGAATAATTTTAAAGCAAAGAGTGATTTTTACTCAAAAAATGCAACTAGATTAAAAAAAATATGTCATGACATGAGAGCTAAAGGGAAAATAAATGATTGATAAAAGGAGTCCACAGCAGTTATGACTCTGCAAATTTGTGGGACACACCTCCTTTTACAGCATAGAAAACTAAGACTTGAGATGTTTTAAAACATCCTCAAAACAATAAGATAAATTAGGAGCAGAGACAGGCCTGAAAAGAGCTCTCCAGATGCTCAGTCCACTTCTCACCCACAACAGGACACAGCACAGGCTTAAATTCGCTGTCTGGGTTCTGCTGGGACCTTCCAGTACAAATCTGTGTCTATATGGCTGACTACAGTTTAAGTATTATTTACATAAAAATGGTCTGCAGCATTTAGGTCATCATTAACTTTGTCCTTTAAAATATCCTTGACTGGTCTGAAATGAGATATTCTCAGAAATGTGCCTGATTGCTAGTTTCTGTCTGGTTGAACGATCCCAAATAACTCATTAAAAATTATGGAGGACAGAGGAACCTACAGAATGTAACAGTGTGGAACTGCCAGAGGAAGGGAGTGGCTGTGTGAATTAAATCTACATTGAAGATTCAAGCCAAAATCATCTCTTAACAGCAAGGAAAGAGCAGACACTTCAGATAGTTCTGCTAACTGAGTTCAGGCCTTGGAAAAAGTAGATTTAGCTTCTGTCTCTCAAATAGTGACACATGCTCTACCTGAAAAGTTCAACAATAAGCCTTGCAGCACTCTCTCCAAGGTAGATCAAGACACATTTGATGATGTCACTGGTGTGTAACTGTTTAACTGTAACTGGTGCCTTCTGTTTATGTGTCCATGTATCAGCTACATGTAGACTAAACATGCAGAGATGTCATGCTGTTCTCTAACGAGGAGACTATGGCAGACAGACAAGAGAAGTCAGGAGCAAGCTATGGGCATTGGTCAGCAGCTCAGATCACAGGTCAGGTAGTCCTGACTTTCATCCCCAAACTCTATCGCAACTAGTTTGTAACTTTAGATCAGTCAAATTACAGGATTGAGTTGTTAGCCTACTATGAACCAAACATTATTCTGTGTCCTGCACAAGGACAGAGAAAAGACAAAAACGGATAAAGTGGATACCTACCAGGCATTTAGTTATTGCTAGGAAAGTAGAAGGGGTTAGACAATCAATAAGTAAGCAATAAAAGCAAATTTTAGGCTATAATAATGTTTAAGAAAAAATAAAAGAAAGAAAAAGCCTAGACATGAGCTATTTTTGAGTGATTAAGGAATATCTTTGAGGAGGTGACAGTTTGGCTGAAATAAGCGTAATAAACATCTAATCAGTCAAGGATGTGACAGAGGAGTTTCTCGGGGAGATGGAATAGTAAATACAAAGATTCTGAGACACAAATGACTTCAGTGTATTCAAAGAAAATGAAGGAAGAGAAAGAAGGTCAATATACATGGCTGGAACCAATTAGACAAGAGACAGTGATAGAAAAACAAGTATAGATATATATTTATATTTGTATATATATATTTATATGTATATATACACATATATGTACATATATGTACATACATATGTACTGAGTAATACATTTAGGACAGTGTCTGATATATAATAAGAGCTCAATAAGGCACAATTTAAAAAGTGGTGAATATAAAAATATTGTCAAATCCCAGTGACTATAAGCATCCACAATACCAACACCCATTGATGACTACTGACAAAATCAAATATTTTCTTCAAAAACAACTGTACTTACTGTAGGAATTCACTCCAAGTGCACAACTACCGTTCATCGGATTCCATTCACAGGGATCCCTTCTCAGCGATGCGTGTTTGCTGCCAAGGCTGAGCATAAGGCTCATGCCAAATTCCATATTTGCCCAATCAGCCATAATGGTTTAGTATATCAGGTTGAAAATTCACCATTTGTATTTACCATGTTAATGTGAATTAATCCTGTATTCTGAAACTATCATTAGAGCTGCTTTCAGTATAATTAATCAGCATGGCACATCTTGAAATTATTCTGCAGCTCTAGTCCCTGGCATTCTGTTGGTAAAGAATTTAATTGCAAGATGTGCTGTTTGTCAAAACAATATAAGTACATCCAAGATAGAAGTAGAGGAGAGTGAGGAAGGAATGGAATAAAAAAATTTCTCATTCTGTGTAAGTGCTTTTAAAAGCAGACTGAAACTACAGAGGGTGGGAACATATTTTAAGACATATTTAATCACATCCTGTAACATATGGGTTCAGGAACAAAATGGTGCATGTTTGTTTATTTTGCCTTAGCATCTTTAATTAATAAAAATCCTCCTCAATTTCTAGAGTTTACTTTTTAAAATTGCCTTTTCAGTTTAGAACTCATGTTATCACTCTTAAAAGAAAAAAAAATTTTTTTTGAGATGGGGTCTCGCTTTGTAGTTCAAGCTGGCCCTGAGCTCACTATGTAGCCCAGGCAAGCCTCGAACTCAGCAATCCTCCTGCCTCTGCCTCCCGAGTGCTGGGATTACAGGTGTGAGCCACCATGCCTGGCACTGTGGTATGTGGTATTGATTGCTGGTGGGCGTGAGTCACCATGCCTAGCATTGTATGTGGTTACCGGGATTGAACTCAGGACCTTGTGCTTGCGAGGCAGGCGCCAGAACCACTGAGCTAAATCTCCAGCCCAAGAAAAATATTTTTTGTGGGCACTGCAAAGAATAACCTGATGGTTTCCCACAGCTCCCGTGCAAATGACTACATGCAACAAGACTGTTCCACACCTCAGCTAAACATGAGCTTATGCTTGCTGTGCCCTCTGCTCAAACCTTTGCTCTGACCCTTCTCAGCATGATTCTGGTCCTCCCTTGGTATCTGCAGGGAACTGGCTCTGGAATACCCTCCTGCTGGATGCTCAGGTTCCTTATATAAAATGGCAGTGCCTCTGCACAGAACCCACACAATGCCCCATACTCTTCAAGTAATCTCTAGATGATGTATGGTACCTGTGCAACGTGAGTGCTATGTGAATAACTTATACGGCATTGTTTGGGGAATAACGGTAAGAAAAAAATCTGTACACATTCAGTACAGATGCCACCCCCCCAATATTTCCCATCTGCAATAACTGAACCCACAAATGTGGATCGGTGGACACAGAGGGTGAATGTACTTCTGAGATTCAGCTCTGAGCTTAAATGCCACCTCCACTGGTCACTAACTTTAGTTTCCCATTCCCCACCCTATACTGCTTTACTATCATAATATCTTGTTCAATTTTATTCATAGTGATTATTAAAATTTTAGTTATTTGTAATTATTTGTATACATCTTCACTGTGGTGGAAAATGGAAATTATTCTGTATTCACTCATTTCATCTCCTTCCAGGGCTGCTCTACTAGATACTATTGGCAGCCCTCTCCGTAGCTGCCATTGGCTACTATTGTGGCTATTTCTAATCCAAGGACTGCACATACGTCTTGTATACCTTTCATCCAGATAACTGGGATGATGATGTTTTAGAGGATGGGGGAAACATGAAACAAAAAGATCCCAGTTCCAAAATTCCTGCAAGTATAATATCTACTCATCGAGGCAGAAACAACTGACAGGTACCGTGAGAAAGAACCCTGTTGTATAAGAGCCATTATACATCTTTTTTATATTTTGGGTATAGCAGTTGTTACCCTAAAAATCAGACCTGAATTGAAATAAGTTTTATAGTTCAGAGCCTCTTGCCCCTTCACTACTATAGACTTACCACCTAGCACTTCAATAAGTAGTACTGGGTGCAATGCATGAAGATATTTTATTCCTATATGCATATGTGCTATCGCTTCTCGGCCTTTTGGCTAAGATCAAGTGCATATGTGCTATTGCCCTAGACTTCGTATTTATATGTGGATGAAAGCTTATGTAATAGCGTTTTTGAAAAAAGAAAATGAATATAGAAATTTATATGGTGTTCCAATCTCTAGGTATCATGGTATCACCATGGCAATTTGAACCCAAATCTCGTTCCTCTGCTTACTACCTTCACTCTGCCAGTCCCAGCCAGGAAAGCTATAGATAAGGATTTAAATTTTAGCCTCAAATTGTCTGGTTCCTGTCAGTTAAAAATCAGACTGTGACAAGATTTTAATACAGTCCTTTGACATTAGCATCTTTTTAGTGTCAAGATGAAGAAATGGACTCATTTAGTCGCACTTAATTTCTCCCTGTGTCATGGGCTCTTTCATTCCCAATGCCCCCTCCTGTCCTTCTTCCATTCTTTCCTGCCCCCACCAGACCTGAATGAAGCCTGTATCTACTGTTGTACTGGAGCAAGTTTGTTACTCTAACCATAGCCTGGGAATTTCCAAAGAAAACATTCATTATACATTTTTTTAAAAGATTGTACCAGATTTTCTATAAGGTTTGTGCCATACTGCCTTAAAGTATGAACACAGCCAAGTTCTGCAGAAAGTGATTAATTTCTTGGAAACACATAGGTCACTCTAATTGACATGACCTGTGTAATTAAGCAGTCTCTGTTTACATACCAGAAACCCAGCTGCTTTGAGGCTGAGTTTGCTTGACAGAATGTCTTTACATGTCAGGGGATCAACAACCTTTCTTATGTCCTTCTCAGTCACCTACACAGGCCCCTGACTGCTGTTCAGGAGCTACATGCTCTGCCGTCGCTGTGTGAGGATCCGGCTGGCCTGGAAAGTGTAACAGATCGGGACGGAGCAGAAGTGGTGACAGTGACAGCTGGAGAGGGCACTTAATAATAGGCAGGGGAGGGCGTTTCCCATCAGATGTCTCAGAGCTCAGGTTCAAGAGTTTAAGAGGAGGCCAAGGTTTTTCATGACGGAAAGACACTATCTCATTTCCCCCTCAGAGGCCATAGGGACATAAAATATTTTAAACCAGCTCTATAGTTCATATGCTGAGGAAAACTGTGGAAATATATATCCCTTTCACATGATATCTCTGGTCAACATCATTATGACACAGCTTTGGGGGAAGCTTCCCCTCCTTGCTTCAGTTCTAAGACCTAGAACCTGAGTATGGTTTTCTTCTCCAGTTCTAGAGAATGAATCCAGGGAGTGGGCATTGAGCTACATTCCCTGACCTCTCTATTTATTGACTTATTTTATTTTGAAACAGGGTCTCATTAAATTGTGAAGGTGCCCAGAGCAAGACACCACTAACTTGTGGTGGTCCTGCCTCAGCCTCCCAGAGTAGCAGGAGGACAGGTGTGCACCACCATGCCCAGCTCCAGCCCCCTGACAGGGTTCTTTGAGGTGTCTGAGGGCTGCTGCACTCCTACTCCGTTGAGTAAATGGGGTGTCTTGTCCTGGGGAGCTTCCCAAACCTCCTTGGGTAGAGTGAGGCCCAAGCTGCCAGGTGAAGGAGAGTTCCTCTAGCCCAAGTGAAAACTGACCCACTCCACTGCTCTGTGCTGGAACAATACTTGGCACAGCTCCTTTCACCTTACTCTAGCTCTGCTTGATGAGCCTTGGTGGCGTGTCACTGTTCCTCAGTTAGATGGCATCTCGAGGCCATCTTATGGGAAATGCCTTTTGGAAAACCCCTCTTTGGCTTTCCAGGGATTTGAGAGTTTCCTCTTAAGCAGTCTCTATGACTCTCAGGTGTTAAGAGCTCTTTCCACTAACTCTCTGTGTACCTGCTCATAGACTCTGTACAACGTCTTCACTGCTCTTAAAGGTTAGATAACATCTGAGTGAGACTGCTTGGATTGAATCACGGCCTTATAACCCAGTAGATGTGTAACTTTGCATAGCTTAACTGCAGCAAGCCTGATTCCACATTTATAAAGTGAGAGGGATCCATATTTGCATGTTTCTAAGAAGGATACATGGGGATAAATGCAATTCATGTAAAATAGTTCACAGAATGTCTTTTGTAAAGTAAGCACCCAGTAAATGTTAGCTGTATCATCATCATCACCAATATCCCTGAGGTAGACACATGACATGTGCATAATTACACACACAAATGTGAAGCACATCAAACGTACACACTGATGTAGAGTCATTTCTTGGCACTTAATGAAATTAGAAATGAACAAATACAATGAACAAGGGAACAGAGGAGGATATACTGGCTTACTATAGAGGCAAAAGCGAGAATGATAAAGAGTTTAATTTGGGACTTCTGAGATGAGGCCTCTGGGCTCTTCAACAGACATTTGGACACTAGACCTGAACCTAAGCACAGGTTTTAGAGACCCACAGAATCCTCAGTGATGCTAGGAGCAGAGAAGATACTTGGGAGAACCTGGAAGTGAAAAAAGAGCTGGTGTCGGAAGGAGAAATGGTAAAGGCCAGCACTTGCAGGATGGCAGACAAGTGCCATGGGGTGGGGGTGAGAATGAGTGAATGGGATCATAAAATCCATAGCAAAAAAGGACAACAGAAGGGTGAAATGGCCAGTAGCATAAAATGATGCAAAGGAAGATGGCAGTAAGTAGTCATGAAAGAAAAAGGCTGGAAAAGAATTAGAAGACTTGGTAAGAGATCCTCGAGGTTCAGTTCCACTTAGATCAGTCCATCCACTTCTGGTTGCACAAATATCCATCTGCCTGACCACATATAAGTGTTCACTGCATAAAAATTATGATTAATGTGCAAATGTACAGATACATTATCAAACGCGTGTCTGTCTTGCCACAGGGTCATCACCCACTCTTCTCCAGGAGTAGTGAGTGGGTGATGGGAATAAGGCAGGTCAAACTTGAGATCCAATAAGGAGTTAGTCAACCCTAAAGGAGATGCACCTCTTCTTCAACTCAAAAACTGACTCTGTGGTAGCCAAACTAGCTGTCCCTATTGTGAAGAGTATTGGAATTGTTGAGAATCTCAGGCATAGGTCAGATGAGTCACATTGGTATGTGGTCATTATGCATTTTGGCAGACCTCTTATGTGATCAAAAGTTCCACACTTGGGATACCAAAACTGTCCCTAGAAAGTTTAGTTAAGAGGTCCCGAGGCATAGTACAGAACCATGGTTCTCAATCAATTTTGTTTCTCTTCTCCATGCAGGGATATTTATCAATGTACAGAGACACTGTGGGTTGTCATGGGAGGGAACTGTGTTCTCTCTTATCTAGTGGGTTGATACTAGTGGCACTCTTAAATGTCCTGCAATGTACAGGACACCCCAAAAAACAAAACCCAAAGATTATTCAGTCTAAAATGTCAATTACTCCCTGAGTTGAGAAACCCTAGTTTGAGTTAATAACTTGTCTTCAGTCTACCACAAGGATTTTTCTTCAAAGGTTTACATTTATACTTTATCTTTTACAAATTTCTTCTATACTCATTCAAAATGCTCTCCTTTTATATGTAGTAAAATAAACAGAATCATCATTCTACAGTGGTACCTCAGTTCACAAACTTAATCCTTTCCATGATTCTGGTCACAGACTGTTTCATAATTCTGGGTGCAACTGAATTGCAGGCATAGTACATATCATAAAGAAAACTCTGTGACCAGAATCATGGAATGTATTAAGCTTGTGAACCCAGGTACCTTCTTTTTAAAGGTGAAGAAATTAAGGCCTTAAAAGATTACATGTCTTTTCAAAAGGACAACTTCTGCCTCCTTATTTTAATAGTCTTCTACTAAGCAAAGAATATTTTATGTGAAAAATTTAAAAATTTTAGACACTCTTCCAAAGAATAGATAGGATTGACTCCTTATCTTGTAGTTATATTCCTATAACCTGGGACTTTTAAACATCTTACTAAATCTCAAACAATTCTACACAAATGTTCATTTAGGTTCCCAAAACCACCAAAGTCTGTCTCACTTCTGCTCCTCTAAGAAACACAGCAAATGTGATCCTGGTATTCATGAGGCATCAGACATGTTTACTAGGTATAAAGTGTTTCATGCCTGGATGTGCTTAGATCCTAAGCCAAACTTGGCTGAAAAGGAAAAATGCTCATCTCAATACCAAAGCAAGCCACAAAACCATATATACTGAAACCCAACTCATGTTGCAAGAGGCTTAACAACACAGACTTGAAAGCATTGAATATGTGGTTTTATCAACTTAATTGCAAAGCTGACCCCTACTCACTACAAAGTCCTGTGTAGGGGTGGGAGCAACTATGTGTACAAGGTTGGAATCAGGAGCTAGTCATCAGAAACATTTTCTGGAAAACTAGAAATATCTAGGTTTCTTCTTTTATTTCTGTTGAGATAAAGGTGGGGAAGTCAAGATGATTTTTCAAAAAATACCTCAGAAACTCGAGAGACAAGGTCTTTTTCCCATTGAATTTGTTCTTTAATAAAGCTAATCAGTCTCATCCCTTTTTAAAAAATCACTTTGGAGATTATGTGGAACTAAATTTTTCAAGAGCCTCTCAGAGATCATACACTGCAATCTGCACTTAAAGTGGACTAAAGAGACAAGAGCATACTTTAAGTACTACGCAAATGCTTTGATGGACTGTACAATCATACATCTATGGGTCATTACTCTGATGGAGAAATGAACATTGACCATACAAATAAGTTAGCCATAAAATTAGATGGAGAGCAATGTAAGACTCTATAACTTTGCTACTCAAAGTGTGGCCCATGGCTTTGCCATCACTTGGGAGCTTGTTAAAAATTCCAGTCCTGCGGGCCAGAGGGTTAGCTCAGTGGTTCCAGCGCCTGCCTCACAAGCGCAAGGTCCTGAGTTTGATCCCCGGTAACCACATACAATGCTGGGCGTGGAGACTCACGCCTACCAACAATCAATACCACATACCACAATGCCGGGCGTGGTGGCTCACACCTGTAATCCCAGCACTCGGGAGGCAGAGGCAGGAGGATTGTTGGGTTTGAAGCTTGCCTAGGCTACATAGTGAGCTCAGAGCCAGCCTGAACTACAAAGCGAGACCCTGTCACAAAAAAAAAAAAAAAATTCCAGTTCCACCCTAGACCTCAAACTATATTTTATTAAGATCTCCAGGGGGTTCTTAGCACCTTAAATTAGAGAGGTACAGTGTCTAGAATCCAGCAGCCTTTCCTAAACCCCACAAACATGTTGTGTTTTAGATGTTAGCATATTAGTTTTGGGGTCTCTGTCCTTTTATAAAGGTATAATTCTGTGAGGTTAACACACCACTGGTGCTGTAACTGGTGACAGGACTGGCCACGTTTCTAGATGCTGTGTAACAATATTTCTGAAAGAGAACTGAGGGTTGCCCTCATTACTCTAGGCTGTCTCTGCTTCTTAGGGGGTGCATTTATAATAGGCAATTGTCACAACCTGTTTCCAAGATTGCAATAAGGGAGCAGAAAGAAAAAGAAGGGGCCATAACTTTTGTTTGTTTGTTTGTTTGTTTGTTTGTTTGTTTTTTGAGACAGGGTCTTGCTTTGTAGTTCAGACTGGCCCTGAACTCATTATATAGCCCAGGCTAGCCTCAAAATTGATGCAGGAGATCAAGGCCTAGCTCCCCCCTGAAATGAGAGTTCGTGTTCTCTAAAAATCGAAGAATGAACTTTAGAAATGACAGAGGTTTGAGTAGGAAAAGTTTTTTGAGAGATAAAGCTTCTGTCTTAAGAGAGACAGAAGGGGGAAACCGGAAAATGGGTAATCCCTGTTTTTTGTTTTTAAATTTTAACAGTTCTACTGTTATGTATTAGTTTTCTACTTATGAAACTTTCAGGAAAGAATTCACCATTTTTATGTACTTTACTGAATCTGGTGTTTCTGCATGTGAGTCCATGCAGGAAGACACAAATGGACTCCAAGGACACTTATATCTGCACCAGAGAATGCAGGTGGTTCAGGCCCAATTCCTGGTGAATAAAAACAAAGACTTCTAGAAGGAGATGCCCAGGGGAGCAGGCACCTCACCCGCTCTTCACCTCGGGGGAAACACCTGTACTCCATCTCTTCTTCTCCCTAAAAATGTATACCCCTCTCCTGATACAGATTCATTGTTACTATTTAAGAAAGGCCAGATTGACCCACCTGGAATCTCCGCATATCACGTGGGTTTCCTGCATTCTTTAGGCAATTTTGGTTGCATTTGAGGAAAAACTTCAAGAAGAACCTGTCAAGAAACAAATTAACACTGTTAACACTTCATCTCTCATGCAGGAGGCAAAAAATCAGGAAGTTATTTATGAGTTGTTTTCTTTTCTTCTTATACATTTGCTGAAATATTCAGAATGATGTTAGAGCAGAGATTTTGTTTGAGGACTTAGTCTATATTTCGTATCCAAGCTGGACTTTATGAAGAAATATTCTTGGTACTGCCAATGGATCTCACAAAAATGTAAACCCCCAAGGAGAGGGAAAGTCTCCACCATAGTTTAAGATAGGATCTAAATTGGCTCTAATTGTTTAAGAATCCTCAGGGTATCTAAACACAACATGTAATTTCAGCCCTATAAATTCCCAGGTGACAAATGGCAAAATACATGTTTGATGAATATAAAGATATAGTGAGCACTTTTTAAAATTTTAGAATCTCCAAATAAAATATTCTAATTAGTAGTGCACAAGCAAAGTAAGTAGGATTCATATTAATTCAATTTCTTTAATTTCTTAAATATTTTCTAGTTGCTTTTATTAGAATTCCTGCTGTAGATTAAAGCTATCTGAGATAGGCCAAGCTATATGCCTTACTGACAATATGATTTCTAAATTGATTCTATAATGAGATCTAGGAGTTTTATTTGCTAAAATGACCAAAACTTCCAATTTCACAAGAAAAATCCTAGTTGCACTAGTATAGGTATTAAGAGTAGCTACTTTAACTCAAAAATACCTTGGAATGAGTGATACATTATAATTTTCTGAGTTATTTTCTAACTATTATAGTAGTCAAAGTCCATCATAGAAAGTTGGAGAATATTAAAGCTATGATATTAGCCAGGTGTGGTGGGATGTACCTGCAATCTGCATTTTGGAAGACTGAGGCAGGGGGATCACAAATTTGAGCTCAGCCTGAGAAAATTTGAACTTGGTAAGACACTGTCTCAAAATAAAAAATACAAAAAGAAGGAGTTGAGGATTTCACTCACTATAAAGGCTCTGGTTTCAATCTCTATTACTTGGGGGAAAAGTTTAAAGAATTATGTTGACTACCTACACTTAAACCTTTCCAATTATCTTCTGTTTGAGGGTTTATTTTAAGATGAGCTTTAAGGCCATATAAGTTCTGTGATCTCTTTTACTTTTAGGCCTAGCACTAGTATGGCTTTCCACCCTAAATACTTTCCAAAAATGAAGAATCTATTAAAATGTTAGTCAATTAAATTCTTGTAGGAATTCTTTTTTCAGCTTGACCTCACTTTGAAGTCTAATAGTGAAGTAAAATTCTCATTCAATTCAAATAACTTGTGAAGAAGTCGGTTATGACTTGTGTCTAGATGTTTCTCCAAAGTCTCATTCAGTCATAGGTGGGCATTTTCGAGATGGCTGAATCTAGAGTACGTAATGCTGGTTTTAAAGGTGTGATAGTGATACTGATGCATAGTGTGATGCTAGGATTAAGGGTATCCCACCCAACTGTGGGTGCTACGTGTCCTAAAGATATATAGCCTGCATAGAATATATGGGACACAAAAAGGATTGCTTCACCACTTGTTACTTGCTGCTTGCTATTTTTAATGCTTTGCTGCCTTCTACCTACCATGAACTGTTTCTCTTCTGCAATGCCTTTCTGTGATGCCACCCTGCCTTGAAGCCAGCCAACTATGAACTGAAATCTCTACAAACTGTAAGTCAAATAAACCTTTCAAACTTTAACTTTGGAAATCAAGTATTTGTCTTAGTGGTGAGACAAGTATCTAAAACAAACTCTCACTCCATGATGCCTTCATCTGAATTTTTTCTTTGAGCACATAGTGAATCACACTGGCCCTCTACAAAACATCACACAAATACACAAAGTATTTCTTAAAACTAACATAAGAAAAAACTTAGAACAACTTCTCTCCTACCAGATCTCTTAGAATCTGTCAAGATCTGAGGATAGTTTGGGAATAATTATTCAAAGGGAAAGAAATGACTTTTTCAATAAAAAATATGACTTTAAAGTGGAAATATTTTACTGGAATGGCTCAATATTATGCAACCTTAAACAACCCATTAATGAAAGGACTCTGAATAATCATTGGCCCCCACTTCCAGTTTCCCTCCACAGAGAATAAAGCTATCAACTTTTTGTGAAAGCTAAATGATTCATGGGATGCTGCTGAAGCCCAGTTGTACAATGAAACCCAGATCTCTCTCCCTTTTCTGGGGGAGGAACCACACAGCCACTGCACAAGATGACTGAGAGCCACTAACTTACTACCTCCCTTAGTAGTGCGGACCCAGGAAAGGAAAGAAGATTGAGGGTGTGATCAAACCCTAATGCCTTTTCATTGCTCCTCTGAACTATAAGAAGAGGATGCTGCTGGCTACACATTACTTCCAGAAACTACTGTTTAGAGCTGGCAGTAGTGAGTCCCCCATATTTTGGGGGCTCAGTTCTTCATCCAAGACTCCTGAAATGTGAAATTCAGTTGCTTCTTTCAAGTATAGCTAGTTAAAGAGGCATATCTGAAAGGCAAACCCAGACAGGGCTGACTGCTACTAAGTGAACAATGATAGTTAATGTGGTTGTAGTAAAGGAGCCACCACATATAGAAATACCCAGAATAGAATCTGTACCCTGACTCTTCCAGGTGCTACCAATGTAATTTTGTATTTGGAAATGAACCTTGACTTTTCTTATCTATAAAATGAGTATAATAAAATTCTCCATCTAACAAGAGCGATGGTGAAAATGAATGAGCTAATGGTGGCCAACATAACAGATTCCACAGATTAGTTGTTGACCATGTGCTCTGTACAGTATTAAGACTTTCAAGCATGTCTCACCATTAAGCCCTTATAAATACCCTTTTCCATCAGTCCTATTTTGCAGATGGGAATATAGTCAGAGAAGTTCATACTATAAGTTGCCCAAAGGTAAGTAAACACAAACCTAGAATTCAAATTTAGACAGTGCAGCTCCAGAGCTGTACTTTTAACTACCATGGATTCATAAAATAGAAGCAGTGTAGTAATGATATTAATACTAACTATACCACTAATAGCCATTGTACTGTAATAGCAATTGTACTAACAGAGTACTTAAAAGTAATGGTACTACTAAGAATCATGATTAACATGAATATTTCTACAACAGCAATGTGAGCATTGTGATGGGGCACCTCACTACCACTTTCTCTCTAGTGAGTCTCCCCACACATCCCAGCTTCCTGGAGTTGATAATATTTGCTGCCTATGTGTGTTTAAGCCATTTGAGCCCAGAATCGACAGCCAGATTCAAGTTACTTTAGGAGGAGCTGTCAGCACACTCTTTGGCATCTTCAAGTCAGACAACTGCTAGCGACCATGAGGGGGTCCATCTGGTGCCAAAATGGATTTTGAAAGACAGGCAAACAGGACACTAGGTCTGCCAGAGAGAAACAAAATCAAGGGAGCAGGGGATCTTCTGCCTCAGAGATGAGCAGAGGCAAGGCGCCTGTCAGCAGCCCATCGTTAGCACAAAAGCTATGCCGGGCACACACCAGATTCCTGTTACCCTAATCCGCCCCACCACTTGGCTTGCTGGCAGACTCCACGGTCCATTCCCTCAGCAGCGGATCACTTGCTGAAATTGAAGTCTTGACCATCTGTCATGGGCAAGACACAGCCATACTCTGGTGCCTGGGGCCTTGCACAAGCCCTTATGTGGCAAAGACTCTGAAGAGCCAATTGTTTTGGGGAAAGCCAGTCCTACTCCAGGAAGAGCCTCAGGAATTCTCTCACAGTTTTCCCTAAGTAGAAGCCAAGTGTCTGACCCTTCGGATCACACTTCCTTAAAGGAACTGTTAAGACTTAGAAGGAGTTAAAAATATCCTAACTGAGAAACAGAGTTACATGCAGCAAACAAATTTGGGGAATGATCTGTCAGGCTAAACATACAAGGCATTTGTAAACCCATGCTGTGTGTGTATGCATGGCTACAGGGAGGATCTCAGATTCCAAAAGGGCTTTTAACAAAGTAGAGGTTATTGTAACTCAAAACCTCACTTTTGTCTAAGGAATTGCTGCATTTTGTGGGGCGGTTGTGTTTGATAAAGTGTTGTCAGGAGACAGTGTGGCCATCTTACCCCTTCTGTGGGAAACTGCACCACAAACAGACAAAGCTTCCATTGACCCTGAAGAGTTCCACGAAGTTGCATAAACTCCAGGACACAGCCCAACTGGGACCAAACTCCCTTTTAATTCTTTTTTTAAGGAGTACTGGGGTAGGTAGTTAGAAACCCAACACCTTTCTATTAACTTTCAATATGAATAATATCTGTGTTCAAGCAATGTGTTAGTATTCAAAGCACTTAAATTCCCAATATCTCACTGAATCCTCATAGAAGTCCTATAAATTAGGCATGCCAAGAATTATCAGATCTATTTGAAAGGCAAGCCCTCAAAGACTCAATAATATGAAGGGGTTTACTGACAGTTAAAAACTAATCTCCTAGGTTACCAGTAGGACTAGTCATGATATAAGTTCTCCATGTATTGTAGGAGTTTGTAAGTGACCTTATCCATTTAATCTAACTTCATTTTATATAAGAAAAATGAGTGATCTGGAAATACAAAAATGCTCACATAGTTAATATAGGTTATGAAGGCTAGAACTATAACCCATATGCCCTGATGTCTAGTTGTATGATTTTTCTAATGTGAGGTTAGTTTCTCAAAAGCCAATTCAATAAGAGTTCAACACTTCAGCTCTTGAACTTTTTAGTCTACCACTTCAATTAAGGAAAGTGACAGTCATAAAACCAAAAGTGCCACCCTACTAAAAGTTGAATTTAGGTTCATCAATTGGGCTGACATAAGACATTAGCCCATCATTGAACTATTCAAATCAGACATACATATTGTATACCAAAATTGTTTATTCAGTGGCATATTTTTACAATGGTTTTATTAGCCAGCAGATACTCAGTACCTAGCCTAACTATTGTGCACAAGCTTCTCAGCACAGTATTGGAGAACAAAAAGTAACTCTGGACTCCTCCAAAAGGAAAAGTAATAGAATTAACCAACAGGACCAGAGTTATCTACATGAGGATTTAAAATAGCAACAGAAAAACTGTCTCTATGTAAACACCACATGGCATGGATACTAATATGTTCTAGTTTAAATAAACAGACTCCAGAGCCCCCTCCCCAAAGGGATAGAAATTCCCAAGCATGGAGATCTTGGGTGGGAGACAAGACCAAGTTGGGTAATTTTCAACAATTCCCTGAACCTTAATGTCCTCAATAAAATCATAGTACCTCTCTCTCGGGACTGTAGAACAGCTTCCAACACAGTCTTAGCTTTATTGTTTCATTAACTGTGTAAAGTTACAAATTATTTAACCTCTCTGTTCTCTCATCTTTAAAATGGAGAAAATAGCTGGGCGTGGTGGCTCACGCCTGTAATCCCAGCACTTGGGAGGCAGAGACAGGAGGATTGCTGAGTTCGAGGCTTGCCTGGGCTACATAGTGAGCTCAGGGCCAGCCTGAACTACAAAGTGAGACCCTGTCTCAAAAAAAAAAGAAAAAAAATGGAGAAAATAACCAAACTGACTTAAGAAAGTTAATAATGAAATGAGATAGTATATGTAGAGTGTCGAATAGTTTGTGGCACTGAGGAAGCCATAATTCTCATCACAATGATTTAAATAGTGCCACTGTGTAGCACCAAGAGATGTTAAGAGTTTCAGCTATAAAATTATTATTCTCTCTCCCTGTGAATGTCAAGGTTAAGGAAAGAGGTAAAACTCCATGTATCCAATGAGAACTACAAGTTTCACTGAGTGACCTACAAAAAGAAAAAGAAAACAAAACGCAAAAAGACAACAACCAAAGCAAGACAATAATGACTACAACAGCTTTACCTAAAAGCCAAAATGTGAAAGTCAAGAGGTTCAGACTTAAGCCATGAAGAACTCGAGTTTGTCAGAACTAAAGGACACACATGGTAAAACTGCCCATTAGACACCAGCTTGTGTGTTGTTAATTATTATGCAGAGCTTTGCAATGGATCTGCACTGAACAGGTTGAGTTTTTACCTCCTCTGAATCAAATTCTGAAAAATCACGTTTGGATGTTTACAGCTGTTCTTATAATGTCCAGGCTGGAAAAGAGAAGTATCAAGCCACAACTAAACCAAGACATAAAACCCCTATTTACAGTCCTAAAACTCTTCCGAAGTTCTCTTGACTTATGTCCACAGATGGCTATGTGGCAGGCGATCTTTCTCAGAGATATTTAGGACACAAAGATGCACTCTGGTCCAATGCAGCAAGCAGCTGTGAGGAAACAACTGTGGGGTCCCTTCTGTGTAAAGTTCAAGCTGCTCAAAGACTTGAAAGTACAGAGGAAAATTCCTTGTGCCTAGCAGGACTTCTTTGGACAAGTCATTTCTATAAACTGTGCTATTACCTTTGTTACAACCCTGTATAGCACTGCCTGCCTCTTGAGTCAAACTTACCCCTTAGCAAGGATCAAGTCAATCTTTTCAGGATTACAAGAATTTCCTCAAACTGAACATATTTAATCAGAGTAGATAAGCTTCCAGGCTCTGGTGCAGAAATCCCACTCATATCTCATAGTGGCCCTCAAAGATGTGTCACTTGATGAAGAGGTAAACAGGGGCCCTGCCACTGCCCTGCAAAATAGAGCTCCTTTGAAAACAAGGCATTCCAAAAACAACTTGGAAAAGAAAACACTGTTTTCAATGTCAATGTTGTTGGCTCCTAACACACAGACATAGTTATAGAGTACACTCCATCCATCTGAAAACATGATACCCACAATCTGCCAGTGTCCCAAAGATGCCCCAAGAGCAGGCTGAAGAGGCAGGCCCCAAGTAAAGGAGGACCTCTGCTCCTCTCCTGACACCAAAACACACTGCTGACTCAAAATCCCTGCCCTCGATTCAGTGACAAAGGTAGAAAGCTGACAGGGAAGCAGGGAAGAGACTTCTACACAAACGAAGCTAATTCCCTTCTTCCCTGCAGCAGAAGGTGGAATGATACCAAGTTGTGGTGCTATCTTGGGGGGTCCCAGGGTGCAAGCATGTGACTGTCCTATTATTGGACATTGACTTCAAGAAGTTTACATTTCTTCATGGCCAAGGTCCCTCATATCTTGGGCATTTCCGGAAGGTGTTCTAGCCTGAAGGGATAAACAAGATCAACTTGGAAAGGATTCATTACCTCAAAACTCAGTTTGGCCTTAGTGGAAGGACATAAATAGGAGCAAGAATTTAAATTTTAGCAGTGTGTTGGAACAGCACAGCATCCTACTAAAGAAGATAAAAATAATTTTAAGGAAAGGGACCCAGTACAGAAGGTCCCCTTATACCAGAATCCAAATGTGAAAAGTAAAGAGCCAGGGTAGTGAAAGATAGAGAAGAGGACAAATAACCAGTGAGCAATGGGAAAGAATTCATCACAGTTCTTTAGAAGTGCCACAAATGGATGACAAGGCAGGAGAGCTGTGATTAAAACCTGACTGAAGTGTTCCTTATCATTGCAACTGATTGTGCTAGCAAGGTTTGAGTGGCCATTCAATTAGAATGGATGACAAGTCCTTAGAGTCCATAAGCCTCTGTGTAGGAGAGGTGTTCATTCACCTCACAGGAGGTTCTTTTGTAAACATTACACAAGGACCAAGTTCTTCTTGCTGAAAAGTATGAAGGTACAATCTGGCTCTGAAAAGACATCTGATGTATCCTAATAGACTGATATACATGTCCTTCCAGGCACTAGGAACAAGCTGAGCACACATTTGTCTCAAAAAGTTTCCACTATAAGGAACATGATAGGCCAGGAATCACCAGGCACCAAGCTCTCCGGGCAGTCCTGGAGATTGGTTTCAAGGCAAGCATCAGATCTTCACCCCAGCATTATGGATGCAAATCCTTCTCCTGGCTGAGGAAGATGTCAGCACAGGTGGCAAATTTGCTTCTGTAACAATGGCCACCCCATAACACCAAGCATAAAGAATGAGACAGGAAGACGCTCCATACTTTAGTGATTATTATAATAAGCATATGAACTATAAACCATGTGTAAGGAAGGCTCTGTTCTAAGTACTTTACATGTGTTCATTCATTTACTCCTCACAATAGTCTCTCATGAGGCTCCATTTCTATTTCATTTTATAGATACTGCTACTACAATATTATGTAATTTGCCCAATGTTTCCCACCTGCAAATGGTAGAGGTGGATTTGAATGTAGACAATTTTTAAACTATAGTTCTTTGTTATATGTATGTGTGCATGTGTGTGGATGCATGCATGTGCATGTGTGTGTGATGGACTATAGTTCATTGGCCAAATCTGGTTATCCTCATCATCATCAGATTCATTAAAAATATGATCTGAAGCCAGCATAAAAATTTCTGCCACATTGAATAAAATAATCCCAATTATAAAATTATAAGTTTCAATGCTTCAGTTTTGCCCCTGATGGTTCTCACTCTTTTTGTGACCCACATGTGATTCTTTTTTCAGTAGTAGGAACTACACCCCTAGCCCTTTTTATTTTTCATTTTAAGACAGCCTCACTAAATTACTGAATTATGAAAGATGAGCTCAAGCTTTCAATCCTCCTGCCTCAGCTTCCCAGAGTGCTGGGATCAGAGGTATATACCACTATGCCCAGATCATATTATTTACCCATAGTGAAAAACAAGAAAATGAGTCTGGTGACAGAATCAAACCAAATATGGGAAGGAAGGCTGAAGCAAAACCAATGTGGTCTTGGTTTCCTAAGGGTAGTCAGCATCATCTCAGAAGATTAGCTACAGTAGATGTAGGTATGAATCCACACTGACTACTTTGAAAGTCTTCCATTCAGATAGAAAGCCACAGGTCAAAAATGAAAGGCTTTTAATATCTTTGATCAAGATACACGTATTTAAAATTCTGAAGCACATTCTTTTAGAATCTGATGTTAAATTTTCTCTTTTCCCTTCTAAGAGTTGAAAAACATTCCCTGGTAGAAGCCACCACAGATTCCATAGAGAGATCAAGATGTACAAGACCACAGTAACTGAGGCATATAGCTTTCCCTGGACATTTAATGTATAACTTTCTTCAAGTCTTTAGAAAGCTTAAATATTCATTCTCATTGTTCACTCACTCAACTATCACACCTTCCCAGAGAGCCCAACAGATCAAGATTCTCGCTTAATACTAATTGTCCTAAGATCACTGTTACCTTAACTCAAATTTTTTCTAGAAGAAGAGGTAAGCATTTAAAACTTCAAAATCTGAAGGCAACGTTTAACCCTTACAATGATCCAGTATTTGAGCCTCTGCCAGGGAAGGTTGACTAACTTTAAAATATAAATCTTGTGTGAGTTTTCTGGCTGAGACTGGCTCAGTGAATCTTTCAAAGTGCCTAATAATGTCACCAGTTGTATCTTTCCAGGCAGGTTGCTCTCCCACCCTTCCCCTCCCAGAACCCCCTCTTAGTCACATAGATCTACATCCTGTGCCCTGTGCAGGAAGTTCTGTATCTGCTCACCATAGGCTGCATCGCTGGGTCTGAAATGCCTCTACCACTCCCACATCATCTCAGTTTCCCATGAGCCCACTGCTCCTCTTCAGTATAGCACCAACACCACTAAACCTTTGCAAATAACCCAACTACGATTCACCACTTCCTCTCCATTTCATGACAGCCTTTGTCACACCCGGCCTTCACAGAGAGTGCTACAGAGAGTGCTGTCATCTCCTGAGCCCTCCGTGGCACCCAGCACGCTGCAGAGAGTCTTGCTCTTCTCACAGTGGTACCTAGTATAGCTGTATTCACAAAGCACCAAATATATATCTCAAATAAGTACTTAAATTGACCATAAATATTAATGGCAGCTAAACTTGAATTATAACACAAAGATTATTTCTTTTTAAAATTTCCTTCTACATTTTCTAATTTCCACCTATACATATTATTTTAATGGGAAAATAAACGATTTTATTGTTGTAAAACTTGAAGTAAGTATTATTCAGTAGAGATTAGGGAATGTTGCCCCCATTTTGCAATGGATAAATTAAAATGCTGAGTGGTTTTCTCCGTCTTTGCTCTCTAATATTTGTCATTTAACATACACAAGAATAGTTAAGGGCTATCTATCTCATACTCTGTAAAAGGTAGATTACTTATTATTTTCACATATGCATAATTCATAAAAGAGGAGATTCCACACCATTGGTGTCCTTCAGTTGCCTACTTAAAACTTTCTCAACATCAAAGCTTAACATGATCTCTAACTTAAACCTGTCATTGTTCTTGAAACACTTAAGTCTAACCCAAAGGAATAAAAAGCCATGTAACTAATAGTCTGCAATAGATCTCCTCTCTCTAAAATTCTACAGGCTAGTCTCTTGACTTTGTTAAAATCCAGTGCTTAAATTCCTTAATGGTCATTCAGTCTCCTTCCTTAGGTCATTCATTTATTAGTTCAGCATGCTCTCTATTCACAGGTATTTGCTAAGCACATGTGCTAATTGCAATGCACATAGAGGCCACTGAGGCACTACCCTTTTAGAAGCTCATTAAAGTATAGTTCTCAGGCCATTTAATCAGAATTACCTGAAAAGTTGCCCTGGCAGAGACAGAGGAGAAGAGAAGGTATTCATACAATTACAATGCACTCTAAAGCTTGAAAATTGATAGTTAACTGACACTTAAAATCAACAAGAATGTTGATTTCATGTAAAAGTGAATTGAAGAAGACATGTACAGGAAATAGTGAACTTTAAAGGACAGGTGGATGGATAGCTAATCCCGTGTCACAGAAATTTAGCACAAAAACTTAATATCAAATCACTAGTGAGTAGAAAGAAAAATGAGATTTCCTTACATATTCCTTCTTATTCCTACTCCCAGAAATGACAAATATTTTCTTCAAGAAAGAAAATATAACTTTTCTGCAGAAAATTAAAATACAAATAATATAAATTGGCTGGATAAGCTCTTCCTTTGGAAAAAGACATATAATCTTTCTAAGAATGAAAATTATTCTAAAATCATTTAAGCCATCACCTTTAAAAATCTCTTATATCACATGTCTAATTTTCCTGACACACCCTCCCTGATCACAATCTCACCACCTGCACATGCTCTCTGATTCCCTGAACCTCACACACAGTTGGAGTTCATGAATTTAATTTAAGCAATGGCTTCTTTGGGAAAAATAAATCCCTGCATTTCAGCATGCCATCAAAACTGAGTTCAAATAAAAACAAGTGACTCCTTAATTTGGATTCAAAACGCAGGACCAGTCTCCAAATAAAAGTGATGTGGGGGCCTGATGGCCAGAGAGCACTGAAAATAATCTCATGAGCTCCCAATTATCTGACTTCATATTATGGTCAATCCAATAAGTTTGTATGTTCTAGTTCATAAAAATATAAGAAGAAATTTATCATTCTGAAATCAGAATGCAAAATAAGAGCCTGACACTTTATTAAGGACTATTTCTCATGGCAGTATACGGATGCTCGTGGAAAATGAAACTAAAGCAATATCACAGGGGAACAACGACACCCTTTGGACTTGCTGAGAGTGCTTTGTAGCTCAAGATCACTCAGTTGCCCTCTGCACATGTCACTCTTAAACAGCCTCAGTTTGAACCATCCACAGTGGAAAGCAAACTCTAAAAGTATTCATCACAAAAATTGGCCAATCATTCATTAAAACAAAGAAGGCTATACTTGGAGGAGAGTTTAAAATAATCTAGTCCAGATACTCCTAACCTACAGTGCCCAAATGGTTTGCGTGCAGCCTTTGAATACCCCAGTATTCTGTGCAAATGTGCCATACATTCTTTTCTCAGGGGTAGGTCCAGATGTTTCTCAAGGCTTTAGGAGGAGTCTGTGAGTTGACTTTCCAGAAAACCTTTTCTCCCATTTTTAGAACAGCTATTCATCTTCCCTTTGGAGAATTTTGTCCTAATTTAAAAGTCTTTGTATTTTAATGGCATGGAATTATACCATATTTTGAAAAGATAGGTAATCAGGCTAAGGTATCCACCCCCTCTCCCCAAATATGGCTACTTTAGGAGAAAGGTATAAGGCCCATTCAACTCAACCAAGCCCAACCTGATCTTGTTGTAGTATTTTATTTGACTGGTTTAAAGAATAGGTAAATTCCCATCCTGTAAAGTTGAACCTGGAAAGATATGAGAGTAGGTTGCTGGAATTTCAATACATTATAGATGAACGATAGATAGTACATACTCTTTGTATTCCTCCAAAACAGAGCACAGAGCAATTGAACTCTTGACAAGGGAAGAAGGAAGAAGGCAAGTAGGGAGATTTCATATTTCCCAATGCCCTCTAGAGAAGTTGAGGTAAAGTGGAGATAGAAATATCAACAGAATTTTTTTTTTTTTTTTTTTAGACAGGGTCTCGCTTTGTAGTCCAGGCTGGCCTGAGCTCACTATGTAGCCCAGGCAAGCCTTGAACTCAGCAATCGCCCTGTCTCTGCCTCCCGAGTGCTGGGATTACAGGTGTGAGCCACCATGCCTGGCATTGTGATATGTGGTATTGATTGCTGGTGGACGTGAGTCACCATGCCCAACATTGTATGTGATTATCGGGATTGAACTCAGGCCCTTGCGCTTGCGAGGCAGGCGCCGGAACCACTGAGCTAAATCTCCAGCCCTCAACAGAATGATTTTATGGAGAAGGAGGCAAGGAAAGGGAGAGTCTTAAAAAGTGCAAGTGTGAAAGACAGAGACTGTTGTACAGAATCATGGTGATTTTCAGGATCTATAACTTCAGCATTCTATGGCCTCTCAAGGCATTCGTAAATGGTCACATGTGCACACACAGACACACAGATTTGGTATCCCTTATGCAAAATGCTTGGGACCAGAAGTATTTTGGATTTTGGAGGTTTTCAGATTTTTTAATACAATAATGAGATACTTTAAAAATGAGATTGAAATCTGAACCAGAAATTCTTTTACATTTCATATATACCATATATTCATAGCCTGAATGTAACTTTATACAATATTTTTAGTGCACCTGCGTTTTGATTGTGAGACTCATTGTACAAGGTCATGTGTGGAATTTTCCACTTGTGTCTTCATAGTGGTACTAAACAATTTTGATTTTGGAGCATTTTGGATTTCAGGTTTTCCAAATTAGGGATGTTTAACCTCTATCCATTCACATATACACAAACATGTTTTCTCATTAGAGAATAGACGTATACTTTAAAAGTGGCAAAGCTTTCAAATTAGATGCCTAGAATTCAAACACTGTGGAGCCCTGGCAGGCAGCACCAATGAGCAAATGCAGCTGCATAGAGAACCACAGAGTGACAAGAAGTGTATGAACTGAAAAGTAATGTCTTGTCAACAGGAAGGGCTCAGCTCTTCCTCAGACAGCAGACCCCACGGGGTGACACAGGCAGTAGTGCCAGATCTTTCCATCTGAAGAGAAGCTGGAGATCCTGAGAAGTGTAAAATTTGCCAGTCTTCTAAACAAGTCAGGGCCAGACATAACAAATCTGGGAGAGGGGCCTGAGTTTTCCTGTCCTGCCCTAAAATGCAACCAAAGTAGCAAAATGCTAAGGCAGGCCTCTTTGTGCCCATTTTTTAATTTAAAAAAATAGTAATAATAAAAGACAGATCCCTATAGCTCCACTAAGTGGAACTCTTCTACTTAAAAGTAGTTCTCACTCCTGAAATAATATGTCTTTTTGTCTGATTTGTTAAAAGATCTTGTCACTTGAACAACGCCAGTTGTGGTGAACTTTGCTTCTCTCCCATACCTCGGCAGCTGATATTTTAAGGGAAGGGAAAAGTTGGAGAAAGCATCTGGGCCCAGAAGAAAAGTGAAGATACTGCATATTTACCAGCACAAAGCCATCTGTAGACAAGGAGTACAGACACAGGGAAACCTCCAATGCCCACCTGCTCTCAGCTGTATTTCCCAGGGCACTTCAGTCAGAAACTAAGTTTTAGTAGCACGTTATAACCAATTAACCATGGAGAAAACAAAACATCTGACTGGTGCCTTCCTCCCTGTTTGCAAGGCATCTGTGGCCTCAAAAAGAAGCAGTTTAGAAGTCTCTGTATGAAAGAAGCCACCAAAGCAAACTTTTGCCCTTCTTCCACTGACTGGAAGGGCACAGAATCTGGCCAGGGTTCCCAGGCTTAGGAACCATTCACCCTTCCACACACAGAGCCTCTGTTTCACTCTGCGTGTGCCAGACCCCAGACACTCACAGAATCATTCCAGTGAATCCTTACCACTACCCCATAGTTAGGGGCTGTTAATATCCCTACTTCTCAGACAAGTAAAGAGAGGCCAGACAAACTGGTTAAAGAGATCAAGGTCACACATCCCCAAAGTGGAAGAACCAGGATTTGAATCCAGGATATATATAGTTTCTAATAGACAACAAAATTGCACCATAGAGTGTACTGCTTACCCTTGGAAACTATATAATAAAAACAAATTGCAGAGATAAATCTCCTAACATATTAAATAAGTATTAAAACTTGTGTTAAATTCTGTTCACCATAATTCTTCACTAATAACTGTAAAAGGCCGTACTTTTTAAATATGTGTAAATTTTTTAAAGATACATCTCTTAAAATTGATCCTTGCAGAAACTCTTGAAGGATACAAAGGAGCTGGATGAAATCACCCCCATTTCATCAGTGAGTCAGTCCAGTGTGGCTCAAAGTGATCAGTATTAGCGTCACAGTCACCCATCTGATTGGAGGCAGCTGCTGGTCGTGATTCCTAAGCACAACCACCAGGAAATTAGGAGAACCACCCGTGTTCACAGAAATCGCAAGCCCTTCTTCACTGTGAGCTCTGGCGTAATGCTTGGACTCTAGTTCTTTCTCAGCCTTCAGATCTCCATTAGATAACTTCTCCCCAGAGTTACCATCCTCTGTAACATCCTGCTCAGCCCCTTTTACCCAGAGCCTATCACAGTGCTTGGTATTTGTCATATATTGAATGAATGGATGAGTAAATGCATGAGTAGTTGATGAATGGAAGCCTGATGGGTTCCCAACTTTCCAAATCATCTCTTTTACTAGTGACAGAGTAACCAGAGTTTCTCACTCTATACTTTTGCTCAACCCCTTGTAGTGTAACCAATGAAAATAAGTCCTGCCCCTGATACTTAAAGACTCACCTCCTAGAATGAGACCACGGTGAGACACTGCCCTGCCTCAAACACACACACACACACACACACACACACACACACTCTCTCTCTCTCTCTCTCTCTCTTTCTCTCTCTCTCTCTCTCTCTGTCTCTTCAATGTCTTTCCAGGTCACTCAAGGCTGGATTAGTAACTGGTTTGTGGGAAATCCCACACAACATGAGAAAGATAAATAAAACTAATAAACAAATGATTTTTCTTATTAGAGCAAAACAGGGTCTTCTAAATGAAGCCAAGAAGAAACTGCAGGCAGGGCTGGAACTCCAGGACAGACATCCCTGATTCCCCCATCGTTTTGCTCCTCTCCCTCGGGATGTCTCCTGCTATGGTGTTGACAGGTGAGGAAGAAGTCTGGTGGACCCTGATATGACTCTCAGCCCAGTTTAAGTCAGGTGGCTCAGCCTGAGAATGCTGGGTCTTCTTGACAATGTGTGTCCCTCCCAACCAGTCTATTTTCAGAACAATCTCCCTGGACTTTTACAGTATTTTGAATATTATTTTTAATAAAACTTCTTCCCTTACATATATAATGCTATCAAAGTGTTCTTAGAGCAAGGAGGAAAGTAAGGGATTCCATACATTTCTTTCTATTGACCCATTAGATCAAGTTTACATGAATACTCTGGGGTGATGACTAATAGCCATGATGATTGAGAATTCCAGTTTCCTCCTGATAGGGGTTGATTACTTTCTGAAAGATTGCTCCAAAATAACCTATTTGAATACTTTACCCAAGTCTAAGGCTTTACCAAAATTAGAATGAGTGAAGTCATACCTAATGTTTACCGAATACTTTGTGACAAGTCCTATGCTTAGTGCATACTTTGTTTTCATCTACACAAGTCCATACTTCCCCTATGCACTTATCCACCCTTCCTTCTGCCCCACGTCTCCACGTAAGAAAATAGGAGAACCACAGAACAGAAGTAACTTGCTTGGCCAGTGACGACTCATGGCAGGCACAGCCACAATTTGAATGCAATCTGCCTAGACAGCCTGTGGCTCTCAGAACTGGGACATAGCTCTCTGAGAACCTGGTAGGAACAGTAATCAATATGCACTAAAAGACAAGATACTTCTCTTATTGCTTGCTCTTACTTTGCATGTGAAATCTGCATACCTCCATATGAAAATTTTTTAAAAAGTTAAAGCAAACACAACACCTATTGCCTCCAAGCAATCACCTGTTTTCTTCAACATCCAGACACAACCTACGCTGCCAGCTTCCTGCCCCATGCTCTGCTCAGAGTTTATGTCACAGACACACTGGGCTATTCTCCCCAGTCAGCATCCTCCCTGCCTTGTCAACACCACACTGGGGCACAGGTTGTGGGTCTCCCTCCAGTGCACTCCTTCTCACCTGAAAGGCCATCAGATATCATGGGGGGGCACTGCCCTGACTTTCCCTGATGAATGCTTTAAACTCTCTCTCTCTCCATAGTGCCTCCACCACAATGAGATGTTGCAAACAATCAAGTTCTGGATCTTTGCTGCCCCTAACAAAGTTTCCACCCACTCACTTTGTCATAAATTGTTTTCAAAATTCTAATGATCAGCATTTACCAACATTCCAAGTATAACCTTTTAGATATTATTAAGTATTGGCCTAGAATACTGTACCAAGCTATGTATACTATTTGTATCACTCATGTTTCTTCCCTCCAGAATTAAACAGAAAAGTAAACAGAAGTGCTTTTATGCCTCATATAAGATGGGCCATTCAACAACATTGTCACGATGGTGTGAAGTGGCAGTTTTCCTTACCAAATGTGGAGGGAAAGGAAAATGCATTTAACATTGATTTCTTGTTTTTTGCAAGAAAGCTTTGTAAGTTGCTTCTCAGTCTCACCTAGTGGAAGGGTCACTGCCTTAGCTGGGAATGTGACAAGCCTCTCTGGAATTACAGTACTTTATTATCACATTAGTACTAGAAAACGTCACATAATTAACAGAATTTATCCTCATTTACTCTGTAAAAAGCACTAATATTCTATCTCTCTGCCTCTGTTTAATTACTTTCTTTAACACAACTTCTTTTTCTCTGAGTTGACCCTTCGTGGACTCATCTACATAAATGTGTTAAAACTTTTTTTCCCTCCACTCGTTTAAGTCACTAGACTTTATTCACTTGAATAAGCATAAAAGGTACACCAAGGTCTGTCGTAGTTCACACAATGCCTATGAATTAGCAGCCGTGACGGTGTCGTGCTTTTGCTGGAGATCCTCTTTTCAGAGCAAGTGATGACAGCCGCCGGAATTACTGTTAATTGTAATATGACACTGGCATTTCACTGGCTGAATCTAGTGGTAAACTAGCATTAGTTCAGGTGCCTAAGAATTCAGAAGCTGAGGCACTGCAACACTTCAAAGAGAGCCGCGGACCCGCCTGCCACATGCTGCCTTCCTGGGGGCTGTCTCTTCACACCAGTCTACTCCAGGGAAGGACAGGAACACACAACGTACACACTCACACACAAGATAAAGGCGCCACTGCATAACAAAGTCATCATTAGCGAACAGTCTGGAAGCACTGTGCTTGCTCTTTCTTTCCCTTCAGACTGCTTTTTTTTTTTCTTTTAGGCAGCCAAGTAAGAAGGACAAAAATATAGGTTTAAATGACAAACATTTAATAGAGGCTGACTTCCTGCTGCCCTTTTTTAGAAATGTAGATTTCAAAAAGATACCACTAGCTAGGATGGTGGTGCATGCCTGTAATAATACCAGAAGCTGGAGGATCGAAAGTTTTGAGCCTAGCCCAGGCAACTTAGTGATTGAGTGAGACTCCATCACAAAATTAAAAAATAAAAAAGGAGCCAGGGATGTAGCTCTGTGAAAAGGCCCTGGGTTCAGTCTTCAGTACAACAAAAAGTACCTTTATGTGGCACAGGCATAGTTGAGAGTTTGGGGTCTTGGAAGAAAGGACCAGGTCTTTGTCTTGCGCAGACCTTTGGGTCTTGAGGTCCTGCTTGACTTCGAGTGGCAGGTGACACCCTCCAGAAGGGGCCAGGGCTAGGGCTTGGGTTGGGAGCAGTGATGCACCACAGAAAATGGGCAGCTGCTCTGGATCCTGAGATGGTGAGTTTCAGAAGAAAAGGACTCGGGTAGTCCTCACTGGCCTAGGACACACAGGGGTGGTCAAAGAGACGTTTGCATAATCACCATTCCTTTTGTTTTTCTGTCTGTGGAAGAATCAGCCTCATCTCACTTTTCCTACGAGAGATGCATCTAAATCAGGATGTGAAAAAGGAGGAGATGTCCATTTTATCCTAGACACATAACAAACTATATCCGTCTTTGTCCCCAGTTAATGCGATCTTGTGAGCCTTCATGCATTACATGGCCCACGTTCACTGGAAAATAAAAGCCTCTCCAGCCTCCAAGTTTTAGCTTACTTGTTCTTTTAGCCTACAGCTCCTTTCTCTCTCTCTCCAAGTCCCTCTGTCCTCTGAGGTCTGGTTAAGATTCTTTTAGACCCACAGGATTTTCTAGGTTGGAGTTAACGTCAGTGTATTCAAGGAGTGTGAACATCCCTTCCGGTATTTCCCAGGTCGTTTTGTTCTTAGGATGTCAATTCACGACTCTGATCACTCCCGTTAAAACGAGTTCACTACACTTCACTTCTTGCAAAACTGCTCTTCATTTAACCTTTGATCGAACACCTCTGTATTCCCAGAAAAGTTGAATGTTTTCCACCTCTAGGCCTCTGAACATATTGCTCCTGTGTGTCTAATAGAAGAAAATCGAGTTCATCCTTCAAAGCCAAAACCAAAACCACCTTGATCACATTGGCCAAAACAATACTATCTGAAGCCCCAATAGCTTTATTTGTATATCACTGACCTCTTTCTACTTTATCACTATATATCAATATTATTGTTTCTTTTCTAGCCAACTCTACCGTGAGAATGTAAACATGTAAGATACATTTTATACCATCCCATTTCCTCCACAGTATTCAGTAGAATAGTTTATCATTGTATAAACAAATGACACTGGTCAAATATTTCATTTTGAGATCTCCAGGAAAATAAAGCAAATATTAATGGAAAACTCCCTTAGGATTGCCAATAAACTTCACCTGCTACTCTTAATGGTGATATCATGCTTACTACTATTCTAATAAGCATTCCTGTTGAGTTCTTACTATGAGCTAAGTATTTGCTAAGCACACCACTAACCTTATCTTATTTGATCCTCATAGCAACTCTAAAGTGGCAACTATTAAGGTAGACATTATTCACAATCCATTTTGCCTGAGGTCAGAAATCAAATACCTAAGAAACTCTGGATTCAAATCCAGGTCCGAGTAAGGCTAAAATCCAAGAACTTGTTCATAATATTATTTCTTTCCTATTGCCGCCATATATACTCAGCCTAATTTCAGACACAGGAATAAGGATCTTGAATATATAAAGGACCTCATTCAGAGTTTCAGACAAGCTGCCATTAGGTGGAAAGAAACTGTCTCTCATGTTCTCCATTGCAACCGATTTGGCAGCCATTTTGGCAGGATTCTGTTAGAGCAACTGAGTCCTCTTTGGTTTAAAAGGACCAGAAAACTCACTCAGCCTCTTGACTTCCCCCCTGTTTGCTTTTTCCTCAGGCCACAGAATCAGCTTGAACTCTGAAAGGATTGTTACTTAAGGGTATTTAAGATAAACAGATACCATTTCTGACTGTCTGTTCTTCCTTTCTGTCTCAGTCTATGATACATCCTGTGTCTATGGACACGAATACTTTTACCTCAGAACTCTGGTATTGTCACAATGACATCCACCTCCAATGCCCTGAACAGAGCCAAAGTTTAGACTTCTTACCTCTACCTGTTCCACTACTACAGCAAACAGGGCACACATTCCAGAGCATGGTGGATTAACCTTCAAGATGGCACTTAGTTTTAGCTTTAGCCTCTCTAAATCCTCAACAAAAACTTTTAACAGCCAGATCTGATTTAGGACTTTAACAGTAAATCTCCTCCCTTCTCATGCACTCACTAAAGGGATGAATCAAATCAATCCAGACCACTTCTCATCACTTGTGCCCTATATTCCCTGGAGGATTCAAGGTGACACATAAGAACTTTTGTCATCATGAGCCTCACACAAAGACAGGCTAAAAAAAAAAAATGAAAGAAACTGGCAAGTGGAGAGAAACATTATTAATGTCTTCTATCACACAAAAAGCACAACATATATAACACAGATGGGAATTTCTGAAAATATTTAAAGCCAAGACATTCATTTATGAAAAGAAAGCCAACCTAGTGGAATGTTAAAAACAATAGTAACTGAATTTACACTCAATTCTTAGAGCCTTGTTGATCAGCGACTAAGCCCTAGCTTTGAGAACGCATCTCCTTTTCACCCTAGTGAGGATCTGCAGGGGTATTTTCAAAAGTAAATAAATGCGCACAAAGAACATAAGTGATCAGTAAAGAACTGAGCCTCTCAAGATCATCCCTGACAAAATAAACCCTGTGTTTATGTATACTCCCTCAATTGGCCTGAGCCAGAAATCTTCCCTGCAACTTAAAACCCACTGCACAGGAGTTGAGAGAAATGTCTAGAATTAACTTACTCAAATGCTGCCTTAAATAAGTGCTCCTCTGGTGCTTAATGACATCCTAGTACCAGGGTAGTTTAGTTTGACTTTTTTAGACGTGATGCAACATGTTGTTTTAAATTTAGTTATATAGCATCTTTAATAGAGACCTCCATACATTTCCAGATGTGTGTGTGCGTGTGTGCGTGCATGCGTGTGTGTGTATGTATGTGTGTGTGTGTGTGTGTGTATGTGTGTATTATTCTTTTCTGGTGCTGGGAACTATACCCACCATCCTCCGTATAGTAGGCAAGTGCTCTACCAATGAGCTACATATAAGGTGTGATCAAAATGTATGGTGAAAATTTAATTTTTTTAAAAATGATTAAAGTAAAAGAATGCTTTGCTATTAATAGCCCTCAAAATACTTCCCTTACTTTGAACACACTTATCCATCCTTCTTGCCTCTTTCTGAAGCAGTTCTGGAAGTGCTCTTTGGTGAGTTCTTTATAAGCTGTGATCAAAAACTGCAGTGAACTCTGCTACTGCATGTCATTCAAAAGAAAGGCAGGTTCATAAAAATATTGTGTTCTATCCTTACCACCTTATTCCCCATGATCTGGCACTGTGTAACTTCTGGCCCTTCCTCAAGGTCAAAATGACAATGAGAGGTAAATATTTTGAATTGATCAAGGCATCCATGATAGTGCAAATAAAAACACAAAAGAGGATTTCCAGAACTACTTTAGAAAGTGATAAGAATGACTGGTGATCAAAGCAGGGGGTATTTTGAATGGAATTATTAACAATGTATCTTTAATACCAGTTGATTTTTAAAATTTAAAATTCACCACATTTTCCCCTCATATCTGTACATCCTTGGCCCCAACTGATAAATTTTGTCTCTTTCTCCCTCTCTCTCTCTCTCTCTCTCTCTCTCTCTCTCTCTCTCTCTCTCTCTCTCTCTCTGACCAGGGATCAAACTTGGAGACCTTACACTTACAAGGCAGGCGCTGGAACCACTGAGCTACATCCCTGGCCTCTGAGTGATAATTTTTAAATAGTGTTTACATTGTTCTTGATAATAAAGGTTGATTTATTCTTTTTAAAAATGTTTAAATCTCAAAAGCAGCTAATACAAGCTGTCCATACTCTATTTCTTTGTAGTTTTTAAAAGATTTTATATCATGGGGCATGGTGGCTCACACTGTAATCCCAGCACTTGGGAGGCAGAGACAGGAGGATTGCTGAGTTCGAGGCTTTCCTGGGCTACATAGTGAGTTCAGGGCCAGCCTGAACTACAAAGCAAGACCCTGTCTCAAAAAATAAAAGATTTTATATCTTCTTTTTCTTGTAATCAATGAAATTTAAAATGGTAATTTTTCTTTTTATACATAAAATTCTATCATATACAGCAGGTATCTAACCAATATTTTATTTTTGATTACTTCTAAGTTTTGCTGTTATAAGTCATGCTTAGTAAATACCCTTATAGATAAAATCTACCCGTATATCTAAGTATTTCCTTAAAATAGCTACCTAGGGCAAGAATTACTGGTTATGGTAACACATTGTTGGAGAAAGAGTATAACATTGTTTCATTGGAAATGTTGACATAGTCAAAGTAATCTGATATTCAATCAAACTAGGTTGATTAAAAAAAAGTAGATCTTACTGCATCCTATGGTACTGAGAGTTTGGTAACTTAGGTGAGCGGGACATGACAGTTTATAAAAGGCAAACAGAGGGAAAACCTCCAGTGAAATAAGCAGCACATATTGCACAACCACACATCCAACATATTTTCACCTGCAGTTGTACAACTGGTTGAATCCCAGCATAGCATCATCTTGTGTTACAATGAAAAACAGAGTCTACCTATGTGCCCCGATGCTCTTCTCACTCTGCCCGCAAAGGGCTGACAGAGGGTCTCAACCTCAGTGAAACTAGCTGTAGAGTGGACATGCTCCAGGTTTCTATCAGCCCTGTGCCACCATCACAATATCATGTCCAAAAGCAGGATCAGAGACAGCTTGGTTTTTTTTGTTTTTTTACATTTTATTGGTACATTATATATACACATCACAATTACCCTCCACACTGAGAATTTGTACCAGTATATGACACAACTTAATTCTCATTCCCCCCTTCCTACCCACCCTACCTCCCCCACCCCTATATATACAAGCATTATTTCCTTTTTTTACCATCATTTTTTTCTTTCTTCATTATTTACCCCTAAGCCCCATTACCCTTTGAATATTTACTATTTCACAATATCGACCATGCATTCTAGAGCACATTTATAGCTTGTTTCTCATATCAGAGAAAATTTATGATATTTGCACATCTGTGACCTATTTATTTCATTTATGAGTATGTCCTGAAGGAACATCCATTTGAGTATAAATGATTCAGTCTCATCATTCTTTATGGCAGAGTAATACTCCATTTTATTTTTAAAACACACTCACACATTTTCCTTAACCAGTCTAGAGTTGATGGGCATTTGGGTTGTTTCCAAGATTTAGCTATCACGAACTGAGCTGCTATAAACATGGGTGCACATATGTCACTGTGATGGGAATCTTGTAATTTTTTTGTGTATATCCCCAGCAGGGGAATAGCAGGGTCAAATGGAACCTCTAATCCTAGTTTTTTGAGGAATCTCCACACTGATCTCCATAATAGTTGTACTAGTCTACATTCCCACCAACAATGGAGAAGGGTTCTTTTTTCCCCACAACCTCGCCAGTGTTTGTTGCTGGCTTATTTCAAGATAGAAGCCACTCTTGTGGTGTAAAATGAAATCTCAGTGTTGTTTTCATCTGCATCTCTCAAATGGCCAGGGATGTTGAGCATTTCTTCATATACTCCTTAGCTGCTTTTACTTTTTCCTCTGAAAAGTGTTCATTTCAGATTCCCATTTTTGAAGTGGGTCTTTGAATTGGGGGGACTTTTTTTTAAGCTCTTTATATATTCCAGATAGTAGCCCTTTGTCTGAGGAATTGCTGGTAAAGATTTTTTTCCCATATTGTTGGTTGCCTTTTTGTTCTGCTGATGGTTTCTTTTGCTGTGAAGAAGCTTTTTAACAGAAAGAGATCCCATTTATTGATTTCTTCTGATAGTTCTCATGAGATAGAGGTTTTGTTCAGAAAGTCTTTCCCTAAGCCAGTGTCTCCAAGAGTTTTACCTAATCTGTTTTACAGCCGGTTTAGTGTCTCTGTTTTAATATTTAGGTCTCTCATCCACTTTGATTTTAGTTTAGTACCCAGTGAAAGAGATGGATCTAGCTTCAGTCTTTGACAGGTTGAAACCCAGTTTTTCCAGCACCATTTGTTAAAGAAGCTATCTTTCCTCCATTGAGGATGTTTGGCTCCTTTGTCAAAGATGAGGTGGCTTAGTGTACCTGGCATTGTTTCTGGATCATCTAATCTATTCCACTGATCCTCATGTCTGTTTCTTTGCCAATACCATGCTGTTTTTATCACAGTGGCTTTGTAGTAAAGTTTCAAGTTGGGGGACAGTGATACCCCCTGCCATGTCCTTGTTTCCTATAATTGCTTTTGCTATTCTAGGTCTCTTGTGGTTCCAGATGAATTTTGGATGCTTTTCTCTAGATCTGTGAAATATGCTGTTGGGATTTCAGTTAGGATTGCATTGAATCTATATAGTAGTTGAGAGACAGCTAGTTTTAAGAGCTCTCTGATCCAAGCCTGAGAAACTGCATCCTTCAGGAAGGGATTCTACATTATGAGATTATATATGCTCTAAGGAAAATTCAAAACAAAGGAGTTGCAAAGTGGTTATTATGGTTTTCTTAAACTATTCTTGGAAATCATTCAACAGGATTATTCTATCAGAGTGAGCAGCTCCTAGACTAACATTCTCAAATAACTGAATTCCAGAGATCCTAACTCTGATGCCTAATGATATTTTGTCTTTCCTGGGACATCATTCTCCAATAAAACTGTTTCCTAAACTCTGAGCTCTCTTAGCTTTCTTTCTTCCCCCCTGAAATAGACACTTAACTCTGCCATAAAAGAATTCTCTGTATTTCAAGAATTATCACACTTGCCACCTCTCTTTGTAAGAAGCCTTGGCAAATTCCTCTGGCCACATGTAGACTATCCCACTCAGGGCTTGCCTGGCAAAATGACCCAGAACAACATCTGTCCCATAGCCCTTGGACTTTCCAGTTACTTAATGATCTCTCTAACCAGAAGTCAAATTCTCAAAGATCATATCCAGCCAGGTCTTTTCTTCTTTGTATCTTCAGAACTTGAGATGCAGCTTATAAAATCTATTTGACTCTGACAAGATCGATACAGAGCTACCTACAATTGAGAATCCAAAACAAATTAGCAAGAGCCCCAAGACACTGTATGCAGAGCATCATGGTTCACTGTGAAGCCCCCTATGCTGAAATATTTGAGATACCAAACTGTACTAACAAAAAACAACCATAGCTTTATACTACATGGCCATCATATTGATATTTTTTGTAAAACAGAGAATATCACTATATTGCTAAGTACAAACACCACATAAAGTTGCACAACTATAATCTAAACTTTTTATTTGGTTCATTCTAAATATATTTTAGATAAATGATGTCAAAGCCTCATGCAAATACACCTGAAGCCAAAGCTAAATGGCAGTGTGTGCACAAAATTCTAGGGTTACCTAGAGAGAATAAATCAAATCTACTAACTGAAGTCATTTTGGATATGAAAAGCACTTATTTTTCAACCAATCAAGGGCCAGCATGAGAGGTCTTAAAATCTCAGACACTGTCTTGTCTTTCTAACAAGGCAAAAGAACATCAGTAAACCTGAAATAAAGAGATAGTTGTGGGCTACAAGAGTGACCAAGAAATACAGGCATTATCTAGTGCAGACTCACGTCCTCCTCCACTGTTCCTGACAAAGGGCAAGACAGTTCTAGGGCTGTTCTAGGAGCCTGAGGGGAAAAGGTAGGAAAGCTCTCTCCCTACCATTCTAGTGGGGAAGACAGACAAAAAGCAAGTTAAAAGAGTCACAAGTAAATGAGATGATGTCAATTATTGATTAAAGTTATTAGAAGAAAGGAGATGGCAAGTAGAGAGTGATTGCTCCTAGGAAAGGAAGGACTTCGCAGAGCCATTGGGGAAGATCTTGCCAATCTGAATCTTAGAAACTGTAACGTTTAGGCTGAGTCCGGAGGGATGAGGAGTCAACAGGCCAAGATCCAGAAATGCTCTCCAACTGGTGCAAAGGCCAGTGTGACCAGGACACAGTGAGCAGCATGGAAAGTGAGGTGAAAGAAACCCCCAGAAGAGGTGGGATTACCCCAGCTGTCCCAGTGAGCAACCCCTGGTGGGAGGCGTTCTTCCAAACTGGATGGCTCTGCAAGGAAGTTCCCCTCTCCTGAGAACTGAATTCTGCTCTCTTGTCACTTCTCCTCAGAAATTCCTGCTTCAGCCTAGGTACAGGGAGAAGCACACTCCCTTCTCTCCTGAGATGCTCCACAAAACTGTGAAAATATGCAGCTTCTCTGCTTTAGGACAGGATTCTCAGACCCTTCTCCAACCTGTTGATCCATTTTCAAAAACTCTCAAATTATTTAACAGCCCCTCTGGGTTAAACCAGAACTGAGCCAGCTCTCAAAATATTAAAAGCAGTATGGCAGCTTTGTTAAGACGCAAAGTTAGTCAAACCCAGTTCCAACCTGGGTTCTACAATTTCTCAACTGTGTGAATTTAAGCAATTCACTGAATTGCTTCTGTGTCCTCATCTGGGAAATGAGAATCATAATACCTGTCTGGGGAGATTATTTTGAGGATTAAATAAGAGACTAAGTGCAAAATTGAAGTGCCATTGATGGCATAGCCTGCATTTGTTCAAATACAAGTTAAAGGTATACTTCTGTTGTGCGGTATTGCAGTCTTGGGGCTGGGAAAATGGGTTAGGGCTTAGCAGGCTTGTGAATGACCACAAACCTCTTTGCCCTATTTGCATATAATGAAATAGCCCTAAACTGATCACAGGACAGGGAAAGTTCTATTAAGAACTAAGCCATGAAACAGGGATACACTAGACTTCTCTTACTGTAGGAAGCATAAGCATGTTCCTATCAACTAGATAATACTACACACCAAAGGGATGGTGATGAGGACTTTTCAGGAGCAGGAGAAGGGTCATATTCATCTTGCTGAAGTAATATAGAGCAACCATCATGAACACCAGTAAGAGTGAAGGAAGGAGAAATGTAGAGGTCACTGTAGGCTTATAGTATCACATTTAATGACTGACCCCACTGGCATAGAAACAAGCTCAGAAAGGGTAGAGACTTGCCTAGGGTCACAAAACAGTTGGATCAAACCTTGGGCTTCTTAATCTCTTATGAAAAAATCATTCCAAATTAACTGGTCATAGACTTAAGTCCTTCCAGCCAGGACCTCTTGTTCTCATTCAAAATCATTTTGTGGACATGTCTACAAGGCAGGGAGAGTGAACCTTCCCCACCTCCAGGTCTGTGTCCTGAAGCCATCTGAACTCCAAGCTCCAGAGGGAGCAGAAAGTCAAGGCTGGCATTGCCAAAGCTCCATAAATCTCTCACCTACAGAGTATCATCATTTTTCTCTTGTCACAACCCTCTTAGCCTAATATTTGACAGCTCTGATCGGGTACTGTCCAAACATTTATTAAAACATTTTAAATGATGAATATATCCAATTATTACTATTAATGCAGCTAATACTGACTAATGAGGGGGAAACACAGGAACCAGTGTCCCGCAATTCATTACCCCTGCCTTGTCAACAATTCAAAGCCCGAAACCTAATCATCCATACCGGGCCCTGTTATATTTCACACGTCACTTTTAATAAGTCACTCAGTGCCTATAAATTAATGTAACATGTCGGCGTTTATGAGTGTGGCTTTGTCACTATTAACAAATGATGTTCTGGCCCAGTCTACAACAGCTAGGCAGTGACGAATGATGGAAGATGATTTCTTCCCAAACTATAAAGTATACACTGGGGACTCCAGTAATATATATGAGTGTGTATGTATGTATGTATGTATGTATATATATATAACTACATATTACACACATCTAAGCACACACACAGACACACACAAACGAATAGAGCATGGCAAAGGCACAAATGCAAAACAAATATGATGCATAATTTATAGCAAGAGCTGTGTAATAACCCCTGTACTTCTTTCTCCAAAAGATTAAACATGCAGCACTGGGAACCACGACAGACCCATAAATGTGGTCAGTGTCAATTTCAAATTTGCTGGAAGTTCTGGTTTACTGCTTCTGGCTGGGTTTCAGGACAGCCTGACGTCCCAACTAACAGCAAAGGCCCCTGGTATTGATGAGCCTGGGGAAGGCTCACGTAACTCCCTGAAACATCAGCAGTTAGAGGAAGAACCTGCACTTTTATGGCAAAATTGATGATCACTGGTTGTTGGGGTGGAAGAGGGTACTTAGTTGCTTCTAAATAGACCTGAATAATTTATATCCCCTCCTAAGCCATGACTTCATAGTTCACCAAATCATTAGTGTGTAATTTGGGGGTAACTTGACCTCTATATTTTCAAACTCAATGTTCAGGAGGAGATATGGCACTTCTTTAATGAGTGTCCTTTTTTTGTTTCTTTGATCACATCAGAGGCAGCTCTGACCCTGACGATAGTTTGGATTTTCACACACCTTAGGCTGAACACAATATGCAACAACAAAACACCAGAGACAAAGAAGGCGAGAGATTTCCTTGGAAATCAGTCTGTGTACAAGATAACAGCTGTGGTCACTAAGTTCTTGGCAGAAACAATGATTCACTTCCTTGCCTGGGTCTTAGAAAACCATAGATTCTCATTTTTTTAGAGTACACCAAGACTTGCATGTGATTAGATATTTTTATTATTATTTTCTCTTTTCCTGCCATACTCTCTTAAATCTAAAGTTAATAGTTCTAAGCCATAAAAATTGACAAAATTTTTTAAACTATACCCTAGAAAGTTTGGAATAGATCCTGTTGTGTTCTTATCTATCTCCCCTTGAACAGACTTCCAATTAATAGGGTCTAAGAACCTATTTTTACTTATCTTTTCTACTTAACTATACAGTTCATTAGATACCATCACCACCAGACTATATAACCTCTTATATAAGTACTAGGTTCCCCCATCTAAAGATTGTATATTATACTTGGGAACTTTTTTACGTAGTTTTTTCCCTAGGGTTTAGCTTAAGTATAGTGGCCAGAGTTTCAATTAGGTTTTCCTAAGAAACAAATGACAGTGAGATGGTTTCTATAAATCTGTGGCTATCCTCCTCATTCTATCATTAAATTAATATGAATAATAACTAATAGCCTTGACATTCATATTTTATAAACCCCAAATTTAGAGTTTAATCATGTGTGTATATATGTGGCTGAGAATTTTCTTCTGAACTTTGTTAGAAACAATAGAGATAAATGTGGTCCTATTTGACCCTTAAACATATCATCCAATTTTTAAAGAAAATTAAGGCAAGTGCTATCAACACGTTCTAACTAGATGTTTGTAAACAAAACATATGTATGGCATTTATTCAAATGCTGTTGACTAATGTCCAATTTATTTTCCTGGGGTTTGGGAATGTCTACCTCAATTACTAACACCCTTCATACTCTCTAATAGATCAGAGAGAACAGAAAAGTGATGCAAGTTTATTGTTCCTTTGTTAATTCAAAATTAGGCAATGCCTGATGCTCAAGAAAATAGTTTCAAAGCAGAATGCAGAGATCCAGCCATGCACATGACCGAGCTGGAAGCACTAGAGGTCCAACAGATGCCTCTGTCTCTCAGTGTTTGCTTGACTTCTAGGCAGGAAACAGTGCAAATGCTGCACAGTGGTCAAGAGCTGTGCCAGGAGCTTGTCAGGGCCACAGGGTAGGAATGGCATAAGCCATAATCAATGGAGATGATTTCAACAGGATTGATACAGAAGCACTGACCTGTAACCTATTCTTAAAAAGGTTCAGAATGACTTCATAAAATGAACTAACAACAACTGAAGGATGTTTGATGTTCCATTGGCAAAGTGGGACCAGACAAGCAAGAAGAATGACAGACTTTCACTTTTCCTTCAGAATCACGAAGGGTGGCTATCGTTTTCCTTTAGAATCCTGAAGCTCTTGATCTTGCCAGGGCTTCTGTCTTCTTCTAAGGGGTGCCAGAGAGAGAAGACACTGAATTTGGGCAATGTGTTTAAAATATAAAGGTGAGGTAGAAATTCAAAACACTGGAAGTCTGGTCACAGTGTGGGACAAAAATGCAGAATGCTTTTGGCTTTGGTCGTTCTATGAAGATATCAACCAGGAAGAGATAGCTGAAAAGCACTTTTCCCAGAAGACAGAGCTTTGCAAGGTGCAGTGAAATCCTGCTAGGAATAGGAACAATTTGCATAAAAATGTGCTGTTGCTTATCCAGAAGGACCCAGAGGAAGTGGGAACCCTTAGAGAAAACACCACACTTTCAGGACACATCCATGCACAGAAAAGCAGAGCAGGTCAGGTTGGGGGATGGGTCTCCCTTTGAGCATTATTTTACCATCTGAAACCAGTAATGTGCTCATATTTCCCCTTCTCCAAAACATTGTTTTGTTATCTTCTTATGCTTCACTGACTTTGGCACACGTTCTAATACACACACACACACACACACACACACACACACACACACACACAGCTTTTTTGTTTGTATCTTTGGGGACCTGCCCTACTCCAAAAGTTCCCATTCCCTATCCACCTTTTAGTGCAGGTCAGTATGGAGAGCTCAAATACACACACACACTCACTTGTCGATGACACTCCAAAGACTGTCTTTATTCTTTCAGTAATATCATTAGAGTTTATTTCTCCAGGCACTAAGAAATACTAACTTGTCTTTCTTTTAAAATAAAAAAAAAAATAAGCTTGTCTAAGGATGATATCTCTGCCTGCTGATTGGTTGATTTGTTTGCTTTCTTTTTTGGACAAGACAGGTAAATAGTTAAAGAAAGCCAAAGAAAAACAGAGAAGTTAAAACAACAGTTCCACAATATGCCAAATACTCATAAAGTCCAAAGCTTTTTCTGTTTATCAACAAGTTTTCTACTTGGTGCTAATTTATTTGTTTATTTATTTATTTATTTTATTTTTTTGAAGTACCAGGGATCAAACTCAGGACCTTGTGTTTACCAGGCAGGCGCAGTGCCACCCAGCTACATCCCTGACTCACCTGGTGTTAATTTAAGGGAGAGATTTTCAGCTTGTTTTATTTGTTTGTTTATTTGCATGCTTGCTATTTGTCAAAGTACACTGGCATGTGCTAGACTTAGAGAATCTGAAACAAAGATCCATATGTCCTCCATTTCAGTCAAAAATAATCTTGCCGGGCACGGTGGCTCATGCCTGTAATCCCAGCACTCAGGAGGCAGGGACAGGAGGATTGCTGAGTTCAAGGCTTGCCTGGGCTACATAGTGAGCTCAGGGCCAGCCTGAACTACAAAGCAAGACCCTGTCTCAAAAAAAAAAAAAAAAAGTAATTTTTGGCCATAATACTAGGAATACAGTGATCAGAACTGAGGTGGTATGAAGATTCTACTCCACTCCTCCCAGATTGAATACTTCTGGAGTCCTGTCCTTTCCAGATACCTCATAATTTAGGAGAGACATGGTAAAAAGTTAGGGGATTGAATCAATAAAATTTCACTTAGTATCTACTGTAGCACCTGGATGATGCTAGATATTTTCAAATATTATCATGATTTTAAGGACCAAATACCTGAGGCTCAACCTACAGTCCACAACCACACAACAAAGTGAGCAGCATATCTGGTGTCTCACTGACATTGGGTTGACCCAAAGCCCGTGCTCTTGGTACTTGGATGTATTTAACATAGTGGGGCCAGCGGACTCAATGTGATGTCATAGGAGAATGTCCGAGAACATATAGCCCGAAAGAGAGAAAATTTAATAAGACAAGAGAGCTGTTCCTACAAGCTGGAACTATCTGCTTTTTGGACGAAGAAGAGTTACTCTTTAAAAGTATATAGGATAGGGCTGGAGATTTAGCTCAGTGGTTCCAGTGCCTGCCTCACAAGCGCAAAGTCCTGAGTTCGATCCCGGTAACCACATACAATGTTGGGCATGGTGATTCACACCCACTAGCAATCAATACCACATACCACAGTGCCGGGCATGGTGGCTCACGCCTGTAATCCCAGCACTCAGGAGGCAGAGGCAGGAGGATTGCTGAGTTCCAGGCTTGCCTGGGCTACATAGTGAGCTCAGGGCCAGCCTGAACTACAAAGTGAGACCCTGTCTCAAAAAAAAAAAAAAAAGTATATAGGATAAAGGGGTTGTAGGGTGGGTAGAGGAATGGAAAAAAATGAGAATTGAGTTGTGTCTTATACTGGTACAAATTCTAAATATTGAGTGTAAATATGATGTGTATATAAAATGTACCAATAAAGATTTTTTAAGAAGATTCTATGGGACAGAACTAGGACCAGCCCATGAAAATGTCATCAGATTTGAGCTCAGGAGAAGGATGTGCTAACTGTGGGGTCTGGCTGTCATGAGTCTGATGAGGACTTTCTCACACAGTAGCTGTTCAAGGAGAGACCAGGCTCCACTCTTAGAAATAACCAAGGAGTGAGGCACTCAGGTAGCTGGCTCCTAATTTCCTTTGAAGTCAGAGGAACCTCAGGTGAGTGAAAGCTTAAAGAGGTTCAGCTTCTGCTGTAGAGATCATTGCAGAAAATAAACTGAGATACCAAAACCGAATGTTCTGCATAATACTTCTTCATGACCACACACCCCCATTTGGGCTATTAAATAATATTTTCGGCACATTTTACCTTCCGTGGAAAAAAAATCCAAACAACAGTATTAACCCAACTGTTGCTGTCAAGAATAGTTGCATAATAATAGCAAAATGAGCTGGGCATGGTGGCTGACACCTGTAATCCCAGCACTGGGGAGGCAGAGACAGGAGGATTACTGAGTTCGAGGCTTGCATGGGCTACATAGTGAGCTCAGAGCCAGCCTGAAGTACAAAGCAAGACCCTGTCTCAAAAAAATAAAAAACAAAATACCATAAAATAGTAAAATGAAAAACGATTCAAAACATGGAGGGAAACAGCCAGTGAACCATTCTTCCAGATGCCCACACATGTCTAGGGAGGCAAAAATAAAACATACTCAGAAAACAGCCCCGTTGGAAGTTATGACAGATGACATTCTGATTTTACCAAGCACCATTGGCCAGGGAGATGAAACTCCTCCCTCCAGGTATGAACAGGAAGTAAATGGAACTATAAAATGTTAGACAGAGAACCTCCAACTCGCTTCAGTTTTTCTATAGCTGGGAAGAAAAAAGTTCGTATTGCATGACAGATTTAGTCAATGACATATAGTTTATCATTGGCAGAGTTGGGGTCACAATATCTTCAGATCTAGCCTTAAGGTCCAGGACCTCTTCCCACACAACAGTGTACCAAGTTCACCCTTCTAAAATTGAACTTCAAGAGTGCACAGGCACCAGTTTGCAACAGTCAGAGCCAATGGGATGAGAGCCTACAAGAAGGCTGACAGTTATGCGAGCAGGTGCAGAGGACTTGCTGGAACTGCAACTGTAGCATTTCCAAGATACAGAACGTTGGCTGGGAGAATTTTTAAAAATGCTTCACAGCCTAATTCTGTTGCCAAAACAGACACTAACAAGTAGCCAGGAGAGATGCAAAGGACCCCGCTCCAAAGCGGCTGTAAGCTTCCTTCCCACTCTAGACAAGATTTCCCTGCTTATCCTATTAAAAAGGCACTGGTCTTTTCCAATTTGGGTGATAAGGTGGAAGAAAATAAGAATTAAAGACACCACAATGTAAATTTTCATTTGAAACCCTACTTAGCACACAATCCACTCTTGTCTAGGGAATTGTCACAAGCCCGTAAGGACTCTGATTTATTCCAGGGCCACGCCCCAGTATATGGAGATAGGCTTTTACTCTGTGGGGTACACTGAAAGGATGAAACACTGATCCAGTTTCATCTTTAATCGTGTTCTACTTTCTGTGTGTCTGTTCTTTGAAAACATACTAGTTAATCAGAGCTGGGCTCCCCAGTACTACTTCACCTCAATGCAATGGGTATGCACTGAGCTTCTACAAGATGCCTTGGACAGACACCACCAATGCAGCAGAGCATATCCCTTTGGGATAACAAACACGCTAACATATTGATTTAAGAAGAAGAGTAGTCTTGTCCAAAGGCTCCTTCTAAAAACCCAACTAATTTCCTGTGCTTTCATGGGCACAGATCAACATCCATGGTGGCTCACAATGACCTAATCCCTGAAAACCTTCATTCATTGTGATTGTCAATTTTTCCCCTATGCTGTCTTACCACTATCTCATAAGAGACAGATGATACAAAGTAGGGTGATAGATCTTTGTCAAATGGAAAGGGATCAAGAGATGGAAAGAGATGGAAGAGAGAAGAAGGAAAGGGGACAACAAAAGGAAGTGAGATGTTTTCTGTACTTGTACCAATTCCAGACAAGGAATGTAAACATTATACTCATACAAACATAGAAAAATAATTAGTACAAATGAATCTTCAGTTAGAAAAGCAAATTGAACAGGACCCCACTTACTTAGTAGCAATTCTACTGTCTAGAGACAATGACAACTGAAAGTTCAGGTCTTCATCCCCACCATTCTCTTCCAGTCTATATCCTCTCTGTGCCCACACTCAGTCTTACCAATCATTTTGGTTCTGTGGAACTCCCAGCTCACTGGAATAATTCACTGCTATTTGTCCTGATCACAGCATTCAATGAACTTCATGCACTCATATAAACACCTTAAAATTTTTGCCATTCTTATCTGTATACACTTAATATTTATGTGCATTGAATTACTCTCTTTTATCTTGACAAATTTATTTTTAAACGACCCTTTCCATTGTTTGTATGAATGAAAACCCATTACCACTCGCCCAAGAAAAGATATACAGAAATGACACACAATCCAGAATCAATGCAAACAAAACAAAATTTACTAAATTTTAGCTAGAACTAGGTCCATTCCACAGAGTACTGAAAAGTAGTGTGTGTGTGTGTGTGCACATGCGTGTGCATGTGTGTGTGTGTATGTGTGTTTTGGGGGAGGAGTACTCAAATGTGAAAAAAAGGATTATAGACAGATTAGTTCCAAGCTGAGACTATGGACTAATCAAAAGGACTAAACATTTTTTTTAATGGAATTACTTCCTCTTCACTTAATTCAGTACCATTTAAAGTCACCTGTGGGTACTACTTTAAATCATCCAGCCACCAATTTCATATCATTCCAACCACCAGCAGTATTATGTAAGGATAGTGAGCTAAGGTATAGGTTGCAGGAAAGTGCACTTCACACATTGAAGGGGAGACAACTTATACAGTAGAAAAAGACCAGAGGGAAAATATTGATCAGTCTTTGGAGAGAAGATGTTTGTTAAATGACTTGGAATGAGTTGGAAGTTCCTAGACCAGCAGAAAATCCATGAGTTTCAACTGATAGAAAACAGAACTGAAACATATCAGTAGTAGGTAATGAACTGCCATGAATTTTTCTGGTTTTCTTCTTAACATGGAAAATAATAGTCAAATGCCAGAAAGTCACACTCTGTGGTAAACCTGGCTTGTGATATTCATGAACATGAACATGTACTCTTGAAGCCAGACAGCATGAGAGGAGAAATGCAACTCCAATACATTCCTACATGCAGATAAATTTTAAAATAGAAGATGTATGTGGAGTGAAAATTAAGTTGGCAGAAAGGAGCAGAGAGATTAGGAAGGCAAAATGACTAGGTACAGAGAAACTGTCACACAAGTGAATGGAGACTCAGTATTTAATTAGAGGCAGCAAGCTTGCAGAGCTCCTGAGTAAATATCTACGGAACCAACCACATGTTGGTTAACACTGAGACACACAAACTGATCAATAGTACAAAACAAAAGGGCTCGGGTATGCATGTAAAGTCATACATCATTTCAATAAATTATGCTCTGTATAAAGACAGGTTTTTTTTTTCCAGAACAATCATTCCGAGATCAAAAACTAAATCATTGGAGCCACATCTTGATTTCTGCAAAAACTCGGCAGGAATTATGAGGTTTAATAGCCTTCTGACAATTAGCATATTATAAATACAAAAATGATATATCAAAGGGAGAGGAGGAAAAAAGGCCAGCATTTTACACCTACAGTAATATAATTCCACTATTTAATGCAAAGTAACAGGCCTCAGAGTGTTTGGGATCCTCTTGTATGGTGTTATCTTCTCTATCAGTAAATGAGACTATGTGAACGGTACAACCTATAAATAATTCAAGGCCTGAGATGGCAATTATAGAACCATGCACAACTAGCATGAATATTTTATGAAGGCTAAAACAGCCCTCAGAATGAATCATGGAGAGATGAACACACACACATAGACACACACACTCACACACACACACACACACAGAGCTGTTCTGGCCAAATTGTATTCTAAGACAGGCTTCTCTTTGATCCTTTGAACATCTTTATTTTATAGACACAATGCTGATAGTTACATATTTTTCCTTTCTTGAATTAATTTCCTAAAATCCAAACACAGAGGAATAAAAGAGTGGATTTACGAATAGAGTAAGAGAGCTTCAAGCAGGAAGAACAAGCCATTTTTAATCCAACTGGTGCCATCAATTCTGAATGATTTTTAAAAAAATCTTTCCAAATGGATTCTATACAAAAAGGTATAGCGTGCCAGTGCACTAAAGTTAAAACTGAAACCAAGATCACTTCTTTACGACTTAAGCAAGAACACATAAGAGTTGAAAACTTCCTTGGTTATAAATAAATTTTTATTTCTAATTACTCCTTAAGGAATACCTGTAATCTTGGCTTTAACTACATTTATAAGACAAAACAAATATTACTGAGCCATGAGCCTGAGCAAACAAGGTACTATATTTAAAGAAGCAGCCCAGATGTCAGGGTCAACTAGGAAATGGGGAATGCTATTAAGCCCAGAGCTGCAAAGGATGTGCTTAGACCAAAGGAAAAAAAAAAAAATGAAATCATATGAATTCATGTCTTGATTTCCCTGTCCAATGTACTTTACTCTTTGAATAAGAGTTAATAGTCATTTGAGTTTTACAGAGATTAGTATTCATCTTTTTCATCTCTTATTTACATATACCAAGATGATATCAATGTAGTTAAACACTATGGCGTTATTAGAGTCAGTTTTTAAACAATTTACTTTCTTCATTACAGCCTAAAACTTTATTTTCCCCAGTTCTTTCATAAAAAACTCTAAATTTATGATCTTTGTGGTTGGAGTATATACACTTCTTCATCTGATTGCAACAAAACGAATGGGACATAAAGACTCAGGGCCTGAGATTTAGCTCAGTGGTTCCAGCGCCTTTCTCGCAATCACAAGGTCCTGAGTTGGATCCCAGTAATCACATACAATGCTGGGCGTGGTGACTCACGCCCACCAGCAATCAATACCACATACCACAGTCCCGGGCATGGTGGCTCACAACTGTAATCCCAGCACTCGGGAGGCAGAGACAGGAGGATTGCTGAGTTGGAGGCTTGCCTGGGTTACATAGTGAGCTCAGGGCCAGCCTGAACTACAAGGGAAACCCTGTCTCAAAAAAAAAAAAAAAAGACTCTAGGATCTTAGTAATAGGAAGAAAGTTAGATATCACCTGCCTTATTGGGTTCATTTTATGCACAATAAAAGTCTTAAAGCCGGGCTGGAGATTTAGCTCAGTGGCTCCCATGCCTACCTCACAAGCACAAGGTCCGGAGTTTGATCCCAGTAACCACATACAACAATGCTGGATGTGGTGACTCACCCCCACCAGCAATCAGAACCACATACCACCATGCCAGGCATGGTGGCTCACACCTGTAATCCCAGCACTCGGGAGGCAGAGACAGGAGGGCTGCTGAGTTCAAGATTTGCCTGGGCTACATAGTGAGTTCAGGGTCAGCCTGAACTACAAAGCAAGACCCTATCTCAAAAAAAAAAAAGTCTTAAAGCCAAAAAAATAATGTTGTAGGGCACACTCCAAATTATTTGAATCATCCAGGCAAATAATAATATAAAATATGATACTACAATATTAGCAAGAATAAAAATCAATAACTACACCAAATATTTATGGTGAGCTTACAGGAAAGCAGATGTCACCCTCCTTTAGCCTCATAATATCTGAGGGAGGTTTGTACCATGATTGTTCCTATGAAACAGAAGGAAATGGAGACTTACAGAGATTAATCTATCTGTTAGCCTCAGTCCCTTGACCCTTCACTACTGTACTCTTCTGGAAGCCACATAAGAATTGTCTCTTTCAGTCTTGGGTCTTGGACACTTTTATGACATGGAAGCTGATTTTTATTGGAGACTTCCTAGAAGTGAGACACACTGAAATTTTTTCGTCTTACTGTGCCTGCTGCTTTGTGAGACTTCTGAGGGCAAAGAAGAAAAGAAAGCTCCTGCAACTATTCCATAAGAACTCCATGAAAAATAATAGCTTTCTATCTAAAATGTTTGGCATTGCCTTGTTTTCTCCAGTTGAAGAAGTTCTTCACCACCAGCACAGTCATTGTTCTGGATTATACATTTAGGATCTGTAAATCTAGAGGTAACAGAATGAAAATGCCTCCTGCCACCACTGGTCAAGGGCAAGCTAGTGCATTTTGCTATTCCACATTTGAATTTATTGATATCAAGGAAATAAAACGTACTATGATTTGCCCTTTCTCCACTCATGCTAGATTTTCATAACAAGAGGATAATATATGCAGGTGCACTAGCCTGGCATAAACAAAATTATCCCATTTGCTATTTTCTTTTAGGTGCTTCCTTCAAAATATGCACGGCCTTAAGACCACAAGGTCAGAGAAACACCCAGTTATGTTGTCAAAGTCTGAGGATGTGAGTAAATGAATTGGCTCTTGGCCTGTGCTTCCTTTAAGCCTCCACCTCTTCCACCGCCTTTTTCCCCCTGTGCCCAGACTCACTTCAGAGCCTCCATCCTGCAGTGCTGAGCCCAAGCTTGAGAAGGTGTGTAGAAATGGAAAGCCAGGTAAATGAACAAAACCACTCTCCGGGCCTTGCCTCCTGCCTTCACACAGACTCCAGGGAGCTGGAGTGCACTTTATTATTTATGTGCACCTGAACGGGTTAATCTTCCCTTTTCCTTATTTTGACAGCCATGTTTATCTTTTGAAAAGGATAGCAGAGGCACAGTGTGGCACCAGAGTGCTAACTGCTAACACATGGACCATACTACATGTCGGCAGAAATTTCTTTCATACTTGTACAGCCGTCCCGGCCAAGACCAACACCGTGAGTTTGATTTTCTTCATCATGAATTGACAGCTTATTTATCTCCATGGAAGAACTTTCTAAGCCCTTTAGGCATTCAGGCAACTTAGGAGGCATTCAGCTGACTGTTCAAAAATATTATTGCTTCATAAAAAGTAGAAACTAAATTATTTCATTCTTGTTAGATGGCTATCCCTCTACAGACATTCTGGTGACCCTAAGTTATGATATTAGGTTATAACCAAATACTACAGACACACACCCTTTCCCAACTGGCATGCAAAACCTTTCTAACCCTAATGCTCTGCTGGCAGTATAAGTTTCATGATGATGCACACTTCTCGTAGATTCCTTTTCCAATATTGCCCAAGAAGCCTCATTAGGGAAGAACTTGTTTCTGCGCCATGTCTTGCCATGGAAATGATGGCTTCTTGTGCCTGAAAAACCAGCATAAAAAGAAAAAAAAAAAAGGATGCAAACTCTGGCTCCCAATCCCCAGTGGGAAAGAACAGAACCGCTCCTTACTATATGTCACCCAAACCAAGTGCAGCTCTGTTGGGCTTTCTCAGCTAGAGACAGCTTGCTACTGCTCGGGGGAGACATTTAAATCAATTTGCAAGTAGAAGATGACCCAGAAAATACTAACGAATTTAGTACAAATTCAGCATCCAAAACAATATTTATGCTAGTTACAAATCACCTACAACATTGCCACAAACAGCTGTGAAAACATCAACTTGCTTTGGGGTGCAGACAAATGTTTCAAACAATTATGTAAGTATAAGAATTGGCCTGGAGAAATGGAAAGGAGAGAAAAGGTCTTATTGATGAGATGTGACTGCTGTGTGAACACAGAGCCTCCACATTAAAGCTGTGCCCATTTTTCTGAGAGATTGCATTCAATAAAGACACTTGTCTGATGTTGTGATTTCCATGTAACAATGCCAATGTTAGAAACTACCACATCCTTACTGTGGCCCAAACACCCTTACTAAATGCTTCAACTGATTTAATATCATTATCTCACTTAACCCCCACCATAACCCTATGATGCATAACCCTATACACACACTACTACTTGCAGTTTTCAAACAGAAAATAAAGCTCAGAAATATAATTTGCCCAAGGTCACACATTTCTATTTTTAGTTAGCCTAAATTTCTTCATATATTTCTAAAACCCAAAAAATGCTTTCCCTCATTACAAGTGTGAAAACACAGCTCCACTTTTCTTCTGTCCTGTCCACATCACAGTATTCACTGTTTTCCTGATCCTGTCACTCAACCTGCCCGCTAGTGTCAGTACTTCTCCCCTGTTCCCTGAGTGTCTTATAGATAGAGGCCTGGAGAAGGGCGAGTGGATACTCTGTAGTGTGCAACTAGGGACATACACACTAGCAGTGGCCACAGTGATGACTCATAAGCTGGAGATGCCTTCAGTGTCTGCATCAAACCTGCCCAACCGTGCAGTATTTGCAGGTGCACACACCATAGGAAAGTGTGCACATTAGCTAAGTTTGCCCAGGAGGCCGTCCCCAGAGAAGGAAAAGTTCAAACAGAAACACTCTTGAGTCCTTATTCCTGAATGCTAATGAGTGTGAGAGAAGAGAGGCATAAAGCAAATATCCCCGAAACTCCTTGGAAGAAGGTATGTAGGAAAGAACATCTTATAGGAGCCGATATAGAGAATGGTAAAATTATTCGCAGACTGCTGCTGCCTATTTCAGGGGCTCTTGAGAAGTACATTGTGTTATCAACTGAGCATGTTTAGAGAAAAATAAAAGAGAAGTCGCTGACCTCAGGCCCACACAGACACTTGTCACCATCCTCATCTTGCTCCCAAGGGCTATACCCACAATCACCTAGAAACCATAACTGTAGAAAACTAATAAGGATGCCACAATAGCTCAGCACTAATGATGCTTAAATGAAGAAGATCTGTTGGAAATTGGCAAAAAGAAGAGTCTGAAGGACTTACCACCAATTTGATCATAAGGACTTTTGGGTAAGAAGCACTGTACACGCACACACTAGTTCACGCTCACACCCGTGCCTGGCATGACTTTAATTTGTGCACATATTTGTTCAGCAGCATCCTTCAAAGTCCTATCCCTCAGAGTCATTTTTAAATGTTTCTCCAACATGATGCAGATCAAAATGTAATAAACAAAGTCAGGTAATGTCCCAGCATCAAATTAAAACAGCTAACTGGCCAACAGATGGCAGCTCAAGCAAATCACTTGACTATTTAAATAAGAACGGCATTCGGCTCAGTTGTGCACATTTTTCCAGACAGAAGTTGACTACTAAATGAAGTCAACTAACTTCAGAGCCCAGTTGTTTGCAGTATAAAGGGGAAATTACAAAACACAAAAATGCCTCTTTTGTTCCTGGAACCCAAGGTGATTCGCAAGCACGGACATCCCCAGGACTTCTGATTTTAAATCACTAAGGTGGAAATGTCATTCACCCAGGAGGTTATTGATGGAAATACAGAGCAGGAATGTTTTCTGCGTCCACTTTACTTCTACTGGTACTGTTATATCTGAAAGGGAAGAGAAGAGGGGGGAAAAAGCAGAAATAAAAGGAAGGTTCAGAGCAGTCACAGATTGGGAATAAATAACACAAAGAAGCTTTCTGGCCTGAGGACAGAGGCAGAGGTTGGCATTATTTTACATTAGAAACACTTCGCATTCAAAACGGTAATTGATAGTAGTGAGTGTTGGGGAAAGAACCTCTTGCGTTCAGGCAGGCTGCCCTGCCAATCAAACTCAACCTTTCTTTGAATGAATAAAAGCTTCATTGCCCTATTATGCTGATACAGTCAGACAGGACTAAAGTAGCCTGTTTGTCAAGTTTATGTGCACTGCCCCAAGCTACTTAGATTCTGACGTTTAAATAATCCCCTCACAGTCAGCCATGATTTTGGAGTCAGTCCTCTTTTTTACCAACACAGTCTATGTTTTACTCTGAAATTGCTCACGACTGGTCCCAGACAGGGGTGAAAAGTGCCGATTCTTCTCTGTTTTAACACAAGGGTACATTTGGCTGTCCTTTGTTTACCATCCACGGCCGAAGGGTTCAGCACACGGGTCCGTCTGTGCTGCGGGCTGTCTGAGGCCTGAGGACATTTGCCCAGCTTCTGTTTTCCCAGCCCTGCAAGAAGTCAGTGCAGAGAAGTCTCCCAGTGCCTCTCCTGTCCTTGTGGGTTGGGATAAATCGCAACAGACCTTGCCTACTACTCAGTGATCACTGAAAACTGAAGGGCCTGGGGGGATTTTTCACCACCTCCAGGGTCACATCAGCGGTTTGGAAAGTGACACTGCCGCCAGTTCCAACAAGGCAAGGGTTCAGAGGACAGTCTGTAGACATGGGGGAGGGGACTGCTGGGCTCCAGAGAGCTGGGAAGGATTCCCTACTCCACCCTATCTTTGCCTGTGTGCCTTTAGTTTCCCTGGTTCCTTCTGCTTAAAAATGCAGGTGACAAAACTGCTTTGTATTTGCAAAGAAGGAGTCGTGGGTAACAATGAACATGCAATTGGGCTGGAAATAGATTTATCAGGCTTCAAGGATTATTGTTTGCTGAGAGATGGTACACACATTACTATTTCACAGTTCAGCTATGACATTATTAACCTACTGTGCAAGGATTTTATTGCCAGATTGGTCCATTTATCAAAAATAAGAGAAACTCAAAACCCCATAAGGAAGTTAACATTTCAGGCAGGCTTGGCTTTCACTTAATGCCATTAATCTATCTATTTACACAAGAGCAAGAAATGTTCATTTAGTAATGTCTCTCCATTTGGTATAAAAGCTTTGAGACAGTACTGGATGCAAGCGTGTGAATGTCATGCTCATTGTCACAGGAAAAATGAGTGTTTTCTCCTTAAAATGAGTTGGAATCCCAGAGCCTCCTATATATACCAGGTTACCAGGTGCTAGAAGCTCAGGACTAGACCTGCAAGGAGCTAAATCCCAGCTCTAGAACCTTCAAATCTCTAAGCTCAAAAGAGAGGTATGGAGGAAGGGGACTGTCTTGATTATGTTGGGACAACACAAGATAAAAATACATAAAGTTTCTTAAAGGAAAAGAACCTTATGCAGTTGTATTGCCACAATGAAATCTTATAATGAAAAGAAAGGGACAGGAAAGCAATGGCAAACAACTCAATAATTCATAGAGACACAGTTGATTTTAGACTACAAAGACACTGTAGTCTTTTGACATATCTTCTCCAAGGGGGTTTCAACAGCACAGGGATATGCACAGAGCAATGTATGTTGCTGTGTTATGCACCATCAAGTAGCTAGCACTGCGTGTACACCCTGAGATGTCACAGAGCCCCAGTGCTCATGCATGAATCTGTATGACTGTGTTAGAAAACTTTTTTATCTGTTGGTATGGGCCTTTAAGAAAAGAAAATGAGGACCAAATTACTGTGCTCCATTTGCCAAGTTTTCTTTTTATGTCCCCCTTTTTTCTTTTTTTTTTAGACAGTGGCTCACTTCGTAGTTCAGGCTGGCCTGATCTCACTTTGTAGCCCAGGCAAGCCTCAAACCCAGCAATCCTCCTGCCTCTGTCTCCAGAGTGCTAGAATTACAGGCAAGAGCCACCACTCCTAGCATTGTGGTGTGTGGTACTGATTGCTGGTGGGCATGAGTCACCACATCTGGGATTGTGGTATGTAGTGCTGGGGATTGAACTCAGGACCTTGTGCTTGCAAGGCAGGCACTGAAACCACTGAGTTAAATCCCTGGCCCTCCTTTTTTTCTTTTAATTTTACTAGTTCTTTTTGGATGGTAGAGCAATCCTCAAGTATATCAAATGTCTGTAATCACTAGTATTGATCTCAGCCTTTTTTTCTCACAGTATGCAGATAATGTTGGGAAAAGTGAAAGGAGGCTGTGGAAAGAAGAGGGATATTCCCTTCTTAAACATGTATATAGGCCTGCGGGTGCACATCTGCTTGTACATTTGTACATATATATATATGAATGCCTAAAAGTAAAGGGAAGCTTTTGTAAAAGAAAGAGACATTCTCTTGCAAAAGCCTCCCTTCGCTTTTCTGTATACTTAAATGCACATACCCATGTTAGTATATGTAAACACATACTCAATGTATGTGAAGAGTTAACCAACTACTCACAAGCCCTACTGAGCATGGTCTCTAAGAAAGGCACTGTATGTACTAGAGAAATAAGTATTCCATAAATGGTGGCCGTGAACCAGTAACAAACATTACTCTTTCTGGTTCTCAATATGTTGCTGGAGATATAAAAATGAAAAAAATAGGAAGCAAGGATGGCCTTCTGGGTAGGGGGAAGACAGCCAGGCAGCCCGCCGAATGCTTCAGGTGTCTCTCCTCTGCAGAACTCAAGTAAGATGAGGGATGTACAAGGGACAAGCTCACAGGTCACAGAAACCATAGTCAGAGTTATACATGGAGCAGAACCCTGGAACATTAGCAGGAACAACATTAATAAGTATTAGTATGTTTAACATTAATTTAGCATTAGTAGCTTACACTATGAGAAAATATTTTAAATAATATATAGCTATTTGTTCATTTGTATTGACTGTCAATAAAGGTAGCTGGAATTATGATCCATAAAGATGAGAAACTGAGGCACGGAGAAATTAAATAATTGACTCAAGATCACCAGCACTTTGGCCACCTGTTCACCACATCCTCATAACTCCTCTGTAGGAACTGAATCAGAAAGGCAGGACTCAGACATAGGTGACCTAACCTAAGTCTGTCACCTTAATTTCTGTGCTCTTTGTCTCACAAATGGGGAGCAGGGAGTTCCAGGCAGCAGGTGCATTAGCCCAGGATTAAATAGTCTTACAATAGCAGAGGGCTCTGTGTGGCTAAAGGGCACATCTGTGACTTTGCTGAGGATGCAGAGGAAGGAAAAGTGACCTAGAGATGATCATGGAAGACATGTGTCATCTGCTTATGCATCAAAGTTCATCTGGATGGTGATAGGGAGACACTGAAGGGTTCAACCCAGAGACTGGTGCTTTAGAACTACCTCTTGAGCTGCCGGTGAAGCCAAATGAAAACAGCTTCATAGAATGGAAAAAGGGAACCATTTAAGATGGTCACAGTTAATGGGATAGAAAAGGAGGACTCAGGAAAGAGAACTGACCTAGGATGTCACGGCACCAATACAGATCGATGACAGACTAAGTGACAGGCTGACTCCAGGTTTGGGCTAGACAAGTTGGATGCATGATGACAAAGTTGGAAGAGGAAAATTTTTTAGTCAATCAGGGCACTGTGAGGAACAGAAATGGTACATGTGATAACCATCATATTGCATTAGGCTCACTGAGCCCTGCTGTGGACTAGGCACCCACCTTGCACTTTGGCCACCTGTTCACCACATCCTCATAACTCCTCTGTAGGAGTTATGACTCCCTGATAGATACAGAAGCAGCATCCACAATGCCTGAGCAAGCTACTTAACTGTCACAGTATGAGTAAGAGAACTGGGACTCGAGTTTGGGTGTGACATCTCCTAAAGACCATCTTCTTAACCATTACTCTCCATGATGGTGCTCAATGTCATTATTACATTCCTCTTTCTAGCATAGTAAAACATCAGAAAATATGCAATTGAATGTAATGAGCCTACTATGCAAAGCACTTATTGAAATTCCTTTTCCACCTGGGTCCTCCACTGACTGTCAGTGCTGCTCCAAGCACAACTGGAAGAAAATTGTAATAAGGCAGGAGGAGGAAAGGAGCCTGGCCTTGCTGGCAGCACTTGCCATTGTGAAGACTGCTGCTGCCTTTGCCGAATGTTCCTGTCCTGATCTTTAAAAGGCATCCATCCATAGCTGCCTTCCAGATTATTTGCAGGGATACAGCTGTTATCTATGCCCTGCAAAAAGAAAAGTCACAACTTGAAGTATTTCTATCATGGCCTGTCACACAGGAAAAGTGGTGTGGACCAGCAGCTACACTGCAAGCTATTGAAACCCAACAGGCACTCCCTGCATTGGCAATCAAGTGCTGGTCTGAAGCCAAGTGCTCAGTGTCTTCCAGCAATACTCATCAATAACTGACAAATGCCATGCTATTTCTGAAGTACAACATTCCAAGATAGATGGATGGGCATTTGCTCCGCATTGGTGAACTTGAGCCCCAAAATTCATAAATATTTTCTTTAGATGAAAGCATTTCAGTACAGACTTAGGGGTTGAAGGGAAATTGTACCCTGGGGACCACCAAGCCCAGAGCCTATGTGTATTGTAAACCAATTTAAATAAGAGACATTTGTGTTTCTCTTTCAAAATAAAAAGACTTTATCCTCGCCCAACTTGACATGAGGGAATGCTGCTTCACTATTAGCACATTAAAATTAAAAAACAGATACAGTCACCATGAGAAAAATGAATATTTGTTTTGGTTACAAAACCCAGGTAGAATGATGTTCCTCTTTACAAAAGAAGTGATTTTACAGGAAGGGCACCATGGAGGTAGAAACCTATCTTTTATTAAAGATCCTGTTTTCAACTGTTCAGCCTCACCCTGGTACTCTTAAAGGGTCTTTAATTTCTGGTGGAGGCATACTTTTTATATCAAAAAGATACAGTCATAGAAAATGTTTTCTTGCCTAGTCACCGAACAAATTGAGCTTATTGAGTGTGAAAGCTTTCACTTAAAGATTATGTATGGCAGATTATTTGTGAGAAAAGAGCACATGTCTATGCCTGCGTGAAGAAAAGTCATAGCTTGAGGTATTTCTGTCAGGGCCTGTCACACTGGAAAAGGGGTGTGGACCAGTGGCTACACTGTAAACTATAGAAACCCAACTGACATAAACCATTATGTTCTAGTTTGATTTGAAAGATAAAAAGTTCAACAGAACTTTATCAGTACGGAAAATGTCTTTATCAATAACTTACAAATTCTTTGACCCTAAGAACAAGACCCAAAATTTACCATAGTTTAATTATCAAAGATTTTCAAAATAGGCTCTTTATACATAGTTTCTTCAGAAAAAGCCATTGTACCTAGTGAAGTGTACCTGAAATGCTGCTGCACAGTTCCTGAGTTTGGAATTAATGAGCTTTATGCTAAAGCTTATCCCTGGAATGCCCTGTTTTTCAGAAGTAGTTAGAATCTGATTTTCATATTCATTACCTTGTCCTTGAACATTTTCCCAGATAATTATTAAGAAAAGCTTATGGTTGAGTAACCATTTTGAGTGGCCACCTTCATGGGCAGATTCTACCTTTAACCCTTCTTTCTCTCTGTGGTTGGAGGCTTCTTTAACACTCCTCTATTTATTTTCACTCTAACCAAGTATTCCAGAAGCGATTTCCACTCCATTTTATATCGCCTAGTAGGATTCACTTCAGTGGGAGGTCAGGTTATGAAACAACATATTTAAAGCATTTCATGTTTATGACTCAAACAGAAATAAAGTCTAACCCTGAGCTCTAAAAAGTTTGCCAACAAATGTCCAGGGGCCAAGGTGAAGAATGATTTGTTTTGCCTCCATATGAATTGCAAAATTCAAATGATTAACCTCACCGCTGGGCTCTCTTGTTTCCAGGGGAAACGGAGAAAAGATGTTTTCTCTGCTTAAATCTCCAAATCAGACTGCACAGGGTAGTGCTGGCAGGTGAGGTCTCGGATGAAGTCACATCCTTTTGTCCCTGAAACCTTACAAATTATTTATTTGATCTGGAAAGAGAGTCACAAAAGGCAATATATATTGACACACTGCTACGAAGAATTTTTTTCTTCCATTTTTTTCCAGGTGGTGAAGAAATAAGAGGCTCTTAAAATTCAACCCTCATTTTTTTCTCCTTCTGTATGTGGGTACATGTTATGTGTGTAGAACATTAGATCAATGTCTGATTTAAAATAAAAATATCAGAGTATTGACTAAGGCTGGTATGTACTATGGCTAATAAAATGTAACTGGGCTAGATTGTTTTCAGAAAAAGTCATGTACATTCCTAAGAGGCATGAACATGAACCCAGTGTATAATCATAAAAGTAATAAATCTACATAGCTACAGAGAGCTTTCACACCAAATGAGCTAAATTTGCTCAGTGAGTTGGCAAGAAAACATTTTCTATAACTATAGCTTTTTGATATAAAATGTATACTTCTACCACATCCCAATAAAAAAATGACAAGTTATATTAAAGATTCTACAATTGGTACTGATGTATTTTGAATAGAGGAGAAAAATTTGCAGTGGGAAAAAGAAGAACCATGAAGGTTGGATTTGTGTCTCTAACATGAATTTCCTTCTGTATATTCCTGCTAATCTCCCTTCATTCCTCACATAATAAAGTTTTCTCTGGGCTTCTCCCATCACAGGAATCCTCACCTCCAGCTCCAGCTATGTCCCTCCGGGTTTCCACCCCTTCTTCCTGTCTACCTTGCCACCAGGTTTCCCTCCTCCACCCTCCCCTATAATAGATGTGTCCTCCTCTCAACTAGCACAAGTGGATTTTCTTTCCTCTCCTCTCCCCTTCCCCCAATTCATTATCTTCCTTTCTGCCCTCTCACCTATATTGTTAGGCATAAAGTTCCCATTGAGGGTAGCAGGGTTTTTCTCCCAGTCCTTACCCCACTGAAACAGACCTTCTCACACCACTACTAATACTTCATTGATTTCCTAATTCCCAGTGCTCAGTGGTCTGTAATACTAATTTCAACACTTACCACAATATGCCTAGTCCATGATAAGCATTCAGCAAAAACTTACCGAGTGAACCACTAATAAATATCTAAATCAACAGATGGAGGATGATATTTGATAGTACAATATAGATAGAAATGAAGATACTGGTACACTCAATCAAGGCTTTATGTAGGAGCAGCTAGAAAGTTTCACTGTTTCTACTTAGATTTCATAAAGCTTAAATTTCTTAAATGAACTTATATAATTCCTAGTAATTTATCTACTATCTAATGATGTTATATACCGGGATGTTTTTTTTTGTTTGGTTTTTTGGTTTTTTTGAGTACTGAGGATTGAGCCCAATGAGCTACATTCCCAGCCCTCCTCTTTTAAAAAACATTTGTTTATGTAGAGACAGGATCTCACAAGATTGCCCAAGCTGCCCTCAAACTTTCAGCCTCCTAAACAGCCGAGATTATAGGTGCGCACCTCCAGGCCCAACTAAAAAGGGAAATTTTGAAAAAAGTCAGAGGGTGCCATATATGAAAAGAAAGCTTGGAAATAAATACATCCAGGGAAATTATGATGCTGAGTCAAAACAGAAGAATTTTAGTCTCAATTATCCTGCTTTCATTGATAAACCTGGGAAAGCAAAGATTTTTAGAATTGAGACAACAGAGGCTTTGTCAATTATTTGCTCAGAAACTCTCATCACTTGGGGGCAATTAAGGGAATTTGTAAGAAGCCAGAGTAAGCTACTAGCAGAGGTGAAGCAAAATCTCCATGTCTTCTCCACTCGTGATCTTTATTCTTCTTCTGTTGTTATTGGATGTAATAATATCCTCCCTTCTTGCACTCTAGCTGGGAGAATTAATTAAATGAAAATGCACATGCTAGATGCAAATGCATTGCAACACCAAAGCCATTACATAAGGACTATTATAAAGAATAGGGCAATATTGGGTTTTTTTTCCTCCTAAGGGCTACATTTAATTTTTTTTTAAATCTTAAAATGCTCTTCTGGCCACAAGGCCTTTATTCAATAATTACACTTCTTTACAAGGAAAATCAAAGATGGTCCCTATAAGTTCATTCATTTAAAAGCCCTTAGCCTCGTATTTAACATATTTAGCCACCAACCACTTCTGCGTAGCACAGAGCCATGCAAACTTCTCACCAGGTCCATATTAGTCTTTTATTTTTCTTTTCTGAAGACACAGACTCTTTTCCTGTCTAAACTCTGGGACTCTACAGCATTATCTTACATACCTCAGTCATTTCTCTCTTGTTACAAATGGAGACAAGAACTGAAAACACCATTATAGTAATTTCCTCCAGGTTACTGTATATTCAATACTTCTATTTATACTTTTCATTTTGTCTGCTGCCTTTGTTTTCAGTCCCTCCCCCACCTTCACCACCCTGCTGCTAAACCTAGTATCAAATATTCAAGAATTTTATATATTGCAGCTGAGATGATGCCATTTTCCCTTTAGTTGGAGATGGATCACTCTTGAAGGGGTAGCTTTTCTATTCAACATTTGAAAACAAAACTTAGTAAGTTTTAATGGCATTAGTTCCACTCTCCTGTTAGCCAAGTCTTTGTGATGATTTATTGACAATTGGTATCTATATTCTTGCTCGGCAACCCCAGCTAATGTCTGCCTTATGATGGGCATTCATAGGGCCATTTTTACTTTTCGTCCCCTGCCTGGAATGTGGAAGACAAATGAAACACCTTGACTCTTAAACACAAGACAGACTTTCTAGTATCTCTTACAGAAACTGATCCAAAAACCAACTTGCTACATTAGTCTCTTTGCCGTGACAGAATTGCAAGGTATGATGAAGTTAGAGGACATTAAACTCACAATTTCCTATGCATAGAGTGAATTTTATGGATATCTGTTTTGTTTTAGTTAGAGCACAAGCACAATTCCTATTTTGGGGGGTTTAAGCCCATGTTTCCCTCTTGCCACCGCTCCTTATTTTGGCTTTTAAAATACAATTTCTGTATTTTGTCCTTTTCTGAAATTAGAAAACTAAATGCTCTGGCTTCTGAGCAAGAAATACTGCCTCCTTAGGAGCAGCCAGCCTGCAGCTGTGGGAGGGGAGTGTACCTTTGCCTGACATAGCAGAGCTCTCCTCCTGCTGCACTAATAGAGCACACATAAGGTTTTCCTACTACTCATTTCCTTGCAAGCAAAAACAAATATAGCAGATCTCCCCGTTATTTCCTTTAGAACTGAAGTAGACCCAGTGCTAAAGTTACCCTTCCAGAACCACTGCTGTCCCAGGACTCAGACTATCTTTATTTCTCTGATATTTGTCCTTAGAGCTAGCTAAATATTGTGTTATTATATGTATATACATATACATATGTATGTCAATGTGTCTATGTGGAATACACTGAAGACTACATACACACACAGTAATTAACCATTTCTTGGTTCAGCAAGTTCTCCTTGGCAATGCTTTGAATATTCACCTCTCACTGTACAGCTTTCCCATTTCCGTGGACCAGGAAATCTTGGGAGGATTTTATTTCTCATGAAAACAAAGAAGCAAAAATCAAAATTGGATTTACTTTACTTTATTTTAACTGGTCAATTCATTTTTACCAGCTGCTTGCTTTTCATCCAAAAGGTCTCCGTCTTCTGTATATTCAATATACCCTCCATTGACTTCACCCGCAATCGCTGTGACTATGCACTATACCAAGGGGTTATTATATTGCAAGATCTTTCCCCATATGTTACTCCTACATGTACACACATGTATACACATATATGTATAAATACACATTGATAGTGCTTCCTGATAATTTAAAAAATATTCTACTGCATTTTATTCTTCCATCTATATGCAACTGAATATAACATGTGTGATAAACATTATTGTCCCATTTCACAGTGAAGAATGTGAAAGTTGAAGTAGGGGATTAATAGGCCACCTGGAATATGGCCAGGGTAGGAATTCATTTGTGTGTATATAAACAACCTTCCAATATTCTCAATTCTGTTCATACTTTAACGATACAACTTTTCATTACAAAAGCTTTTCCAAAAGAAAGAAGGGGGGGGGCAGAGAGAAAGGGAGAAAGAAAGAAATGGAACACTCATTTCTATTCTTACTGTTTATTACCCTTTAATTTCAAGCTGTAATGATTTTACTTCCTCAGCATTTATTCCAAGGTCCTCTTTTACCTCGTTTTTTCTCACCCTTACTTTATATATTATGCTCCTCCTTTGGTTTCATTTCCACCAGCCTGACACTTTCTTCCTTGCTGATCTTTTCTAAATAGTTTATGTCCCACAATATTTATCCTTCTCCCCCACACACCATTCATTTTCATTACTCCTCCATAATTTGGCTATACCCATCATTTCTGAAATAGAGAATGCCTGAACTTCTTTGAAAATCCACATGTCAAAATGTAATAAAAATGTTTTCATTGTTATATTGTTTAAGAGAAATGAATGGCTTGCTCAACCACCAGTTCCAAATTTATATTCAATTTTTGGAATATATATTATTAAGCCTTTTTTCTCTTCCCCTGGTTATAAAGATGCTGGTCATGTGTAGCTGGGATTAGGAGTTAAGACAGTCCTTATAAATCAGTGTAATCTTCACAACAGGGCATTGCTATATTGAGAATTCCTCTTTGTATTGTGCATTTTCAATTATGCTGCATGTTTCTACTTAGTAAGCCAGCTTAATTCTACACCATGTCACAATATTAGAACATGTCCAGGTTGGGAAAGGGGCAATCTTACTTGTCTTGTAAGTTGTTTAGCCTTTGGCACTTATAAATCCAACCAAAACACATGGGAAATCCCCTTTCCTTGCTTTTAATATGTCTTTAGATTTATTACATGAAGAACCTGCTCACTTAATCCTTTGCTGAGGCCAAGGTTCATCAGTCTTCTAATAAAGGATCCACAAAGGGGAAGGAAAGAAACAAAAATCACAAAATCAGGTGTTCAAGGGATGCGTCAGACTTAAAATACATTTGCAAGTACATTCTCCATAAGAAAGACAAGGCTAGGCAGTAGCTTTAAATTACTCGACATAAATCCAAACCCATTTGTCTTGGGCTTTATTCTCAGACAGTTTAGTGGGGTAAGCAGGCAGGCCAGAGGCTGAAGGGCCCTTCAGGGACCAAATTACTGTTTTAAAATGGGTGTTGTGTTCCAGGTGTAGGACAATATTATCTAAGAAATGTTACAGAGATTTGTTGTTCTTCAAAGAGCTCTGTTGGAACATTTAAAATGATTGAAGGTTATGTCATTTTTTTAAAAAGGAGAGGGTTTATAAAGCTTTAAAATGTAGTTTAAGCAATTTTGGCCTAAATATCACTATATGTCCCACAAATGACTGAAGGAAATAAGGCCACTTGTATAAAAAAATTAACATGCTACCTAATTTGCCACTCCCAAGCTCTTTTGTGAAAAAGTGGCATAAATCAAAGAGTGTTTAATACATGACTGAATAACTTTTAAAACCCTTGTGCTGAAGTATAAAGCTAGAAGAATACATATGATATGGATCAAATCCTATTTTCATTCTTTTTCCAAATTTGAATTAAGATAAAGGAAATTTACCCCCACACTCACTTTGGTCCTTGAAAGGCAGATGTATTCAAAATCTTGAAAAACATAGGGTAGAGGGCAGAGAAATAAAAAATTTCTTCTAATCTCTAAATAGGTCTTTTCCTTTTAACATTTTCTATCTATCCCTCCTCCCTCTCCCTTTCTCATTCAATCTTGAAATGTCCCCAAGTTATATTATGTCAAAGAATAGGTTAGCCTCTATGCCACTAAGATCCCAAAGAAAAACATGCTATTTCTCTCTCCATGGCTACTTATGGACCTATAGACTAACTCAAACTTTAAAACCAAGACCAAATATCACCTTCCTGTGGTCTTATGGTGTGACAATCAGGACTGGAGGTTCTTCCAGCATCAGAGCACGTACTGCAGCAGAAAGAACACAAGACCCGGCCACTGACTATGTCATAGAGCCTTCCCTGAGTTTTCACTCCATCAACTAGAAAAGGAGCTCATAACTGCCTCTCTAACTTCAACAGGCCTTTCCATCAATCATATGAGGCTGTAGGTATACATGTATTATAAAGTTCAAAGCCCTCCTCATCTCTGTTCATGATCCCTGACCTGCAACCTCTTTAAAGAGCTATATGTGTTTCAGAATTCTTAGATTTTCTAAAGATGATATGATACATGTGCTACACATACTACATGCTATGTAATATCTCATCAGCGACATATGGGAATCTAAATAATAAATGGAATAAAGATTACAACAAATGCCAACATATATTTCTTTCTTTTTTTTTTTTTTTTTTTTGAGACACAGTCTTGCCTTGTAGTTCAGGCTGCCCTGAGCTCACTATGGAGTCCAGGCAAGCCACCGCGAACTCAGCAATCCTCTTGTCTCTGCCTCCCGAGTGCTGAGATTACAGGCGTAGGCCACCTTGCCCAGCATTGTGGTATGCGGTGTTGATTGTTGGTGGGCATGAGTCTCCAGGCCCAGCATTGTATGTGGTTACCGGGGATCGAACTCAGGACCTTGTGCTTGCGCGGCAGGCGCCAGAACCACTGAACTAATCCTCCGGCCCGCCAACATATATTTCAATCCATAAGCATTTTGTCCAAATACCTTCATTTACCACGTGAAGAGAATAAACTATCATTTTATCTTATAGGACTATAAAATCAATAATACATGAGATGCCAGGTAGGAGATAGTCATAACAATACTCACTGAGTATTCACCATGAACAGAGTTCTTTCTATACCATGTTTGGAATGAATTCAAAAGCAATAAAAACATGTTTGTTTGGATATTTGTTAATAATCATAATAATGGAGAGATTAAGCAATTATCATAGTATCAGTGAATATTTACTGAGCATTTACTATGTGACCTGAGTATTGTACATGCATTATCTTATTTAATATTCCAGTACTGTACACAATTTGTGGATGATAAAGAGAAGATTAAAGAAGAAAACTCACTTGCCCAAGTGAGTAACTAAAGACAAGGCTATCATTCTACTGGGGATCATAAGCAAATAAAGCAGTTCTTTTCTGAGAAAAGAATGACAAGGAGGGGCCGGAGGGTTAGCTCAGTGGTTCCGGCGCCTGCCTCGCAAGCGTAAGGACCTGAGTTCGATCCCCGGTTACCACATATAATGCTGGGCGTGGTGGCTCACGCCTGTAATCCCAGCACTCGGGAGGCAGAGACAGGAGGATTGCTGAGTTCGCGGCGGCTTGCCTGGGCACCATAGTGAGCTCAGGGCCAGCCT